>JAMKQA010005639.1:0-22619 GCA_024699735.1 Posidonia australis
AAATGTGAGGCTTGTTGGCCGGGGTGATGACATCCCGCACGGGGAATCTCATCGCGGCAGTGCAGGGAGGTTGGGGAAGGATGTCCTCACCTACTGCTTGTGTGCCAGGTTACCCCTGATCAAGGTAACAACAATAATGAAAGTGGAAATGACTAAGCAAGTGAAATGTGTGTGTGTAGTCAGGATTGGACTTGTGAAATGGTCCTAGAATCCTGAAGAGACATGATGATGTTTTTAACCAGCTGCCAGCCAGTGTTTGTGTTTTGGTTTTGAGCCAATGGGGCAGTGTGTTTTAGGCTGGATCTGGTTAGAATGTGTGTTTTGAAAGGGTGTTTTGGGAAGAAATCCCAAGTTTTGAAATGGAGTTGTTTTGGAAAAGGAAATGAATTCCAAACGGGTTTTAAAAGGAATGTTTTGAAAGAATTTCCACATGTATTGAGAAAGGAAAGGGTTGTGGCTTTTGAAAAGCTTGGCTTGGGATTGAGATCCCAAGTGATGATTTTGTTAAGAAAGGATGATTTTCTAAAGAGAGGGGGGGAATCCAAGTTTTTACATTTTAGGAAACCAGTTCTTTTGGTTTTGCCTAGTTTTCTTTGTAGTTGTGTGTTTTAGGGGCGCGTACTGGGTGACTTAGATGTCACTCACGCGTGTTGTTTGGTTTTCAGGTGCAGACTTTGTGCAGCCAGGTTCCGGTGCAGGAATTGGAGTTTCTAGCCGCACATCGAGATCCTAGAGGTGAGCCTTTGTTACAGTTCAATTTGTTCTGTAATTTTGTGTAATTATGCTTGTGATACTGTGTTTTGGTAACGTGCCCGAGTTCAGGGCGTTACAGCAGGAGCCGCCACCTAGTCTATTAAAATGGAAGACAAGGAAAACCATAAAAGAATCATTCAAATCATGCATATAAAAAACCAATGGAAAAGGTCTTTGTAAACCAGAAATAGGTAAGGATCCTTGTTACGCACGAGGAAGGTATTAGGCACCCTCGTGCGCCCGATAAATCAGTCTTTCTATAGGTTTCTCATTTGCTTATGAAATGTTGGCCTTTCAGCCTTTACTGTACTCCCGAGGGCGAGATGCCATGCCATGCTAAGTGAGTGGTGTCTTATGCTAAATAAGGGTGCATGATGTGCAGGGGTGTGTCCTAATGCTCAGAAGTATCGCTCGTATCGCACGTCAAGCATTGATGCAAAGATATCGCATGAATAAGATCAAGGATCTAAGTATTTTGAGCGATTTATCATCCTTGCTTTGCTATATGTCAAATGCAATCTAACATGCATGGAAATGGCTAAAAACAGAGTTGTGTCCTCCCGATATATCAAGGAAGAAAACCAGAAAAAACCAGAAGCAAATCGAAATAAAAATCATGTTAGAAAGCTATGCAAAAGTTGCTGTGTGCTACTGATAAACAAGCTGATGTGCATGCTTGGTGCGCCAGACTGGTGCTCCAGTCTGGTGCGCCACCTATGTGCTCCAATCTGGTGCGTCACCTATGTGCTCCTGTGTGGGCCAAAAAGATGTGCCAAAGCAAATACAAAAATTCATGCAGTGCAAAGTCACATATGAATGCATCCCAGAAAATCATGCCATGTAAATTCCTTTGCAAAACTTGAAAAATATGCTTTAAAAGTGAAAGAAATGCAAGTGTAATGACTTGTGGACCTTGTGCTCAAGGGCTAGTAGCCTCACACAAGATCCCACCCTATTCATGCTAAAATGTATGCAAGAAGGTTCAGCCATGTCCCTGGATCATGGGCTGATGCACAAGGTTCTCCATATTGGAGTAGAGGCAAATAGCCTACCAGATTTTAGCCGTGGACTGAACATTCAACGGGGGAAAAACAACTAGAAGACAATCTTGTTTAGAATTGCAAACATGCATGCAAAACCATGGAATATCAGAGAACCAGCAGCAAAAGAATCGGATGCAAAGTTATCGGAAAACTATGGAAACAGGGATGCAAAAGTGAGTGTTTTGTTCTCTGACCAGTCTGGTGCACCTGAATGGTGCGCTAGAGTGGTGCTCTGGGTTGGGGTGCCACTTAGGTGCTCCATAAAATTTGGATCAGACTGCAATCTGATCCAGAATAAAGATGGGTGATTTTTATTATTGCTGATCAGTTTATGAAGATGATAAAAACTGAAACATGATGAAACACTAACAAATGAATGTCTTTTATCATTTCATTCCAAATCATATCACATCATGGATTCATAGCTGAAAGCATTTGCATGGATCTTGAAGAATATGCATGAGAAAAATAAGCTCAACAGGACATGTTAGTGGTGAATGCATCAAGAACAACTCTTTAGCATTTCTTAGCATATATGCATGGATCATGGATCTTAGTGCAAAGAAATGGAGAAGAATAATAAAACCACTCTTAATAACTACATGCTGATTTTTAACATATGGATTGTGCATGCAAGGTATCTTGTACACGAAATCAACATTCCATCATAAAAAAATCTCTTATATAACAGCAGAAATCAGATTTTATGTGAGGTTCAAAGCATGCTTAATCTTGGTGCTATGGCTGAGATTTAAAGGAGAACGGAAAGAGAAGACCTACCTCCCAAGGTGTTCCTTCTTGAAATATCAAAGATAGAGGGATCCCTGCTGCTTTGGAAGGATTAACAGTGCTCCAGAATATAATGGGATGCCCGTGAGAAAGAAGAATAGATTGCAGAAAACAGTAGCTTGCTTCAGATTTTTTTCTTCAGGGGTGGGGGGGGCAAACAAATGGTTGCCTATGGGTGCCTTTATATAGGGATTTCTCAAGGGTAACTCCTAGGAATGCAAGCAGCCTCGTAAACGAAGAGCCTAGGACGATTCCATGGCATATTCGTTGGTGGAGGTAACAGCCATGGGAGGTGGAAAGCCAGCAGCCAGCAGTCTGAGAAGTGGCTACGCGCTAGCTTGGTGCGCTAGGGAGGTGTGCTAGTCTGGTGCTCCAGCTAGGTGTGCCACTATAGTGCTCCTGCACGGTGCTCTAAACAGGTGCACCACATTGGTGCTTCTGCTTGGTGCTCTCCCCTACTTGTCTGGATTTCTAATTGGGTTGCGGGCCTGCTATAGGTTTGTGGTCGATTTAGCTAATAGGGTTAGTTTAGCCACATCCAAAGCAACATCTGGAAAGCTTATCTATAAGTCACCTCAAAATCGTGGTGCCTACAGGGTGTGCTTAATTTTTGTGGCCTGCTCTGTATTTGGTAGTTTGCGTAGGCCATTAGTGCTAGCTAGTTGCATTGGTGGCTCACAGTTGCAGGTTGTGCTAGTTGGTCGTGCTCTCGACACCTGCTAGACATTTTACCAAACTACTTGCAAGCTCTGTCATCACACTAAAATGGAATGCCCGTGATGACAACATGTAGTGCAATGCATGGGGAGCATGAATGAATGATGGAGAACACATATAGGGATTGAATACAAATCATGGTTGCATGGATGCTTCTACCCATCTCCCTCATCCACTGTTGAGTTCCACTAGCACTTATAGACATGAATTCAGGATGTAAGCTCTGGAAGACAATTTTGATGTCGTCGAGGGGTGGGAGAAGCAAGAGGAGAGAAGAAGATGCAACGTAGATGAGGATGTGAGCAATGCAGCCCCTCCATTGCTTCACTGAGCCTTGTCAAAATTCACGAGCTTGACAAGTCATGGAAGAGGCCGTGAACATTGGAGAACTCCCTAGAGTGTCTCGATGAAGAGAGGGGAAGGGAGAGGCATGCCTAGACGAGTCACCTCGTGCTCATGGGCTGATGGCCTAACACAGGGATTAAACTTATTGTTGACGGTCGAAAGATGCAATGCATGGATGACGGGAAAACATAGTGAATTTAGATGAAAAGCATGCAATGGAACGTCAATGAAACAGTGTGGAGTATGAAGGGCACATAGAAGCGCACGATAGGGGAGAAGCTCACCTATGAACAAATGTGGGTTGTCCTTCTAGTATAGCTCGTGTTGGCTCGATTCCGAGCTGCGACCCTTAATGGTGATGGAGGTGGATGAGGCAAAGCTACAGGGGTGTTGGTGATGCTGGAGCGGGCAATACTATGGGTGGTTAGGTTTTGCAATGGTTGGGATGCAAGGCAAGGTCAAGTGGTGGCTGGAGATGGTGATGGTTGCCATGGCTGGCGATAGAGGAGGCTGTGAGGTGGCTCCTCATTGGCTAGGGGTGGTTGGTCCAGCCCAGGCTAGCTTCTCATGGCACAATCGTCATGGACGAGGTGGGAGAAGAATATATAGGCATAGGACATTGCATGGGAGACGTTGGTTTAAAACAAGATTTTGGATAATGGTTTGGATTAAAGCAAGAGGATTGAGCTGGTTTAGGTTTAGGATGTGGGGTAAGATGGTCCACTAATGTCAAGGGACATGCTTTGATCTGTGTAAGCCAATGGGTTTAAAAGATTTAGTGCTTCATTGTTTGGAAGGACCACTAAATCCTTTTGTTTGAACTTATCTAACACAGGGCAGTTTGCGGCAATTCGCCCTATAGGTTTGTACGGCTGAATTTATGCTGAGATGTATCGCTAGCAAAGGACACTTGTGGTTTGGACCATTGAACAACACTTGACCTATTGCTGGGCTTGCTTATTAGATCTTGGGCCTACTCCTTGAATATTAGACCAACAGAAGGGCTTGGGTTTCCTAAGGCTAGTGGTTCTACTATGGTTTTTGATGAATTTAGGGTCTTAGGATAGTTTGGAGGTGGGAAATGAGCTTTGGTGTTGGGAAATGCCTCGTTGCAATGGGAATGCGCTCTTCTAGAGGAGTTCATCAATGAGTGACTGCCAAATGGGGGTGTCTACACTTACAACAAAATAGCCTCCAATTTTTTAATTGGTTTTATATTGACTCACAATTAATTAGATTTTAACCCAACAATCTTTCATTTAAGCTACATATAAAAATAGCAATTAAAGCATTAAAACCTTATGAGTACAAAATAGCTATTTAAACCAAGAGATCTTACATAATCAGGTTCATTAACTGTACCAACATAGGATCAAAGAGATTTTCATTACTTTAAGCGTAATTCAACCTACAATGATCACTACTGCTAATAGAATTAACGACATGTATCAAGTGTAGATATGTAGTATGGAATTTAGGCGAAGTAATCTAAACACACTCATATTCAACTTGTCTAACCTAATACTTTAGTGACATAAATGCACTCATATCCAACTTGTCTAACATTATACTTTAGTGACATAAATATCCAAAATGAAAATAATTGTAAACTTTATTTCTATAGAAAATAATGTCTATTACAATAGAGCATCCAAATACAAACTCCCACTAAACAGATACAGTATCAAATGTTACAACACCCATATGAATGACATACTCATAAAAGACCCTAGATGATATTTCCTCAGTAAGTGAATCCGCAATCATGGAGTTTGTCCCAATATGCTCTCTAAACAATTAGCCATTCCGAATTCTTTCTTTTACAATAAGGAACTTAATGTCTATATGCTTAGACTTTGATGAGCTCCTGCAATGTCTTAGCGTCATACCTTAAATTTTCCTTTTCAATTTCTAATATTAAATTTCTAAATCCAAGTTTAATCATTAATAAGTAGCATAATTAATAAGAATAAATTTAAAACTACATACTTACCAAGAACCCTTGACGTGTGGTTGAGTGACTCCTCTCTATGTGCACTAGTACATGCCCTACTCCTAAACTCGCACCTACGAAACACACCAAAACAAAACACACATGAGTGATTACTGAATGGTTACCTAGCACACGCCCATCTAAATACAACCAAAAGTCAAGTCAGCAAGATAGAATCGAAAAAATAAATCAGAACGTAAAACTAAAAAGTCAAACCCAAAAATCACGCTAAGAACAATAAAACCTTATCTATCCTACACCCATGGTAGGAATCCCAAAACACAAAATCTCTATTCAAACACTAAAGCTAAAAACTGAACTATCAAAACACAATGCACCCACCCATTGTGACATGCACCAAGGGAAAATCCTTTGAAAACTGAAAAGAAACCCAGATCTCTTCAAATTTGAGATTTGCCACCAAAACACGCTTCCAAAACCATCATTGCAAAATGTGACCATGTTGATGGGGAGGAACTGTGCTTCGATACGATTGAGATCGCACAAAGACCGATACAACCATGGAAGATCTGGTGAATCTGAGGAAGGAAACACGACTCGAAAAACACCAAAAAGAAAATGAAACAAAACAAGATAAGGAAAAGGAGTCGCCACCTAGTCTACTTTAAAATGAAAAGACAAGAAAAATCATATCAAAAATCGAGGCAAAAAAAGGGGTGCAAAAATATGAATGAATCTGTGCCAAATGGACGTGACACATGGGTCCCCAAGAAAGGGTAAGGACTCCTATTATGTGTGGAAAGGTGTTAGAGACCCCCATATACTCAAAAAATTAGTCTCTCTCGGACTTATCACTTGCATGTATGGCTATATAGGCATTGGAATGCCGATTGATTTGTGGCTAACACATGGATGATGTATGAGGGAAAAAAAGGGTAAATAAAATGTGATATAGCAAATCAAGAGTGTAATCAAGCTAGAAGACATAAAATGATGCGAGGGATAAGAGTGTGTTAAGGTCAGAGGCTAAGCTGGGCCAGGCTTGGTCCCTCAAACAAACTTACATCCCGAGCGTGCAATAGGTACGTGCACCCAAAATGTGCCCCAAGGCATGCCCAAACAGTCAGCTATCATAGCCAATTCTGGACACCCAAAGTCAATGTGTGGTAACAAGTGACTATTCGGTGGCATGGGTGAATGATAGGATCATGCATTGCTAAAAACCCTGGAGGAAACCACTTAAATAAATGATACTCGAGTAAATTGTATGGAAGATATACTAGTAATGCAACTAAAGGTAACAAACACTCAAGAGAATCTTAAAACAAAGGTCACATGATCAAGGCTTGGTCAGGTTTGGCATCGAGCGATCCCTGATGGACATGTGCATCTGGGGCGTGCAATCGGGGTGCACCTCTAGAACAGAGCTTTGACCAACCTCCTTCATCACCTCTCCCCATGCAAGATATGCATTATAAAAGCGACAAAACCATTCAGGAAGCAAGATGAATGTTTGGACGAGGGAAAACAATCGAGAAAACAAATCAAGAAAAGCCAAGGTCCCTTCCTCCATCTCCCTTTCTTCCACCGACCCTCACAACTCACTCCAACCATGGCGACGGCTAGAGCTACTGTCGGATCATATGGATGGCTAGGGAAGCTTGGGAAGAGGTGAAGGAATACTTGAGAAGCGACGAAAATACAAAAGAAAGCACAAAGTCCTCCACCCACCTCCATCACCGATGTCATGACTGGCCTAGGTCTGGTCGGCCTCACAAGGAAGCCACTGATCACGATGTGACTCGATGGTGATTAAAGCACTAGAGGGGAGGACAGGGAGCCATCAAGACGACCCTGGCCAAATGCTCAACAGCCAAAGGCCTCACGTCGACGCTCACCGTCCGTCTGTAGGGAGAAAAGGGACATAATGAATTGAAAGACAAAAATAGCAAGAAACATGATAGGAAAGTAGAGCTAAAGCGACTATGTTATCCTCTATTTGGATGGGACAAGAATGGTAAATATGATGGTTGGATGTGCCCTCAAGTTGACGATGGGAGTTCCGTCGGGAGAGCTTGGAGCGGCTACTCGACGGCTGAGGATGGGTCAGGGAGGCATAAGGAATGCTCAACGAGTGACTGGGGAGCTTCCTTGATGTGGAGGAAGGCTGGTTTCAAGGTGGCTCTGGGAATGGGTTCTCAAGTGCTTTGGTTCTCTAGTGGCTCGTCACTCTCACAATTATGGTGTCTGTTCTCCATGGGGGAGGTCCTCCCATTGGTTTTTGGTGGTTGGCTTGCGTGCATCTAAAAGTCAGTGGGTTGGTGTGATGGCAAGGAGAATGTAGGCAACTACAGGCTGCGGGAGTGTTGGGCCAACTTAGAGGTGGTGTGTAGTAGCATAGTTGGTGAGGGTGTGGTACAGACAGGTGAGGCCGTGGTAGCGCGAGGCCATTGCAGAGGTGTCAAGCATGCTTGGGAGGTAGCCATGATGATGCGTGCGGCGCTGGTGCTCATACAAGGTATGATGAAAATGACAGGTTGGGCGGTGCATGCCTGGCAACCCTGGCCCCTACGCATGGCTAGATTGTGCAATTGGGCCATGAGTCCCACTAGGCTAGAGCACACAAGTCTAGATTATTGGTGTTGGGCTTGGAGTTTGGGGTTTGTTTTTAGGGTAGATTAATGGTTTTGGGTTAAATGTTGGTGTCTTAGGATTGGAGTGGATATGGGGTGGTGCCAAGTTTGTCGTTCAGTTGCGCTCTTTGTCAGGACTACCTACCAACATCGATTAGAAACCAGGGTGTCTATAGATACCCCTCCCTGAATGAAGTTGTGGGAAATGAGACTACTACTCAAGGTTGAGAAAAGGCACCCCACCCTAGTCAACATGAAAGAAATATCATTATTGGCATTAAGTCACTTGTTCAGTGGAAAGATTGAAGGTTGCGGCTCGCTACCGAGGTACAAATGCCAATGTAGATGTGTCTATTCCTGTGATGTCTAAGTGATAGTCAATCGAAATCGGCTTGGCGAACATACGGTTCCAAGCAAAGTTGATGTAGTTGCCTGTACTATTAATGTAACACCCGTAAAATTTATTTTGTAATCATTTACATTTTTATGAATTTTATTCCTAGACGGGTGTTACTGTTCCGAGGCTAGTTGTGTTGTCTTGTGCTTTTGGGCTTGGGCCTCGTGGGTCGGCTTCTATTTGTGTGTCATGGTGCATGGTTGGCACTGTGCATTATGGCATTGTGCATGTGGGGCTCAGGTGTGGGTTCGTGTGGGGCCCACATTTGTGGGCTAGTGGTAGAGGATGGTAGTTGGCCTCGTGGTTGTGGTGGGTGGTTGGGTGCGTGCGGTAGCTGGTGAGGCTGGTAGTTGAGGGAGTGTTGGTGTGCACGTGGCTGACTGGTTGCATGCACACGACCACCTACTCCTTTTACAAGGCTTTTTAAGCCGAAGGCTTCCGCTATGCATGACCCAAGCCTCCCCTCTTCCCTGCACTTCTCTCTATCCTGAGTACACCTCCTTCCTCTTCTTCTCCCACTCATTCTTTCTCCCTCCACTCACCTCTTTTCTCCCTCCACTCACCTCTTTTCTCCCCCGTCTCTCTCTTTTTCTCTCTTTCTTTCTCTCTCACTCTCTCTCCCCTATTTCTCTCCTCCCCGCGACCTCCTCTTTGTTTGGTGTGCTCGAGGGCCAATGATGGTGTGTGGTGGCTCATGGCGGTGTGTGGAGCTCGAGTGGAGTGCTCGCATGGCTGTGATTGCGTTGGAGTTCACCAAAGTCGACTGTAGATCGCCCGAGCGCGTTCTCAAGTACGCATCTCCACTTCATGTAACAGAGAGCATGAAAATGGTAGAAATTGATAGGGTTTCATGAAATCTAGGTAAATTTACATTCCTAGAATTTATTGTGATTTTATGAGAATTTATGGGCATTTATGTTGGTGGTTGCGTTTTGGTTCGTTTTGACCCTTCTGCCTTTGTGATTTTATATCTTGATGCATTGTGAATGGATTTTAGTTTTGTTTGTTGGGATTTGGAGTAGACTCGGAGGTCTATATCTTATGTTTTATGCAAGATTTTTGGTGCTTGTTTAAGGGATCCGATTGGAGGTCCTAGTTGGGACAATTTTGAACTGTAGGGTTTGGGTCGTTTTCTATTTTTCGCAGAATTCGACATACCGAACCATTTTGGTATGCAATTTTTCTATCAAATTAGGTCCTCTATTCGAAATTCAGTCGTTCGATTTTGGACGCTCGCCTAAATCAGGAGATTTCGGTTGACCAAACTAGTTTCGGTATACCAAATTTGACCTGAGTGTCGACCATTGGTCTAATTTGGTCGATCGATCTAGATTGGTCTACCAAACCAAGGATTTTTGGCATACCGGACCTATTTTTCGACATGCCGAATCTGGGCACAAATAAGTTTATAAAATGTGTTTTGCATGGGCTTTTTGGATTACTGTGTTTCGTCCCATTGAAAAAGATTGTGGGCCATCAGTGGTGGTCTCTTGGGACCCTTGATGCGCCGTTTTACCGAGGTTTTGGAAGAATTTTCAAAGATATGAAAAATTGTTTTGAAAATGGATTTCAAGGAAATAGTTGGCTTTTTTTGGAAAATGTTTTCTTGGTTTTTGGATTGCAGGTCGAGACAGTGTGGGACCGTGTCGTCGGGACCAGGGAATGTGATGACATTCTCGGGTTGTTGGGGCACGACTCCTTGGATTAGGATGTAAGGCTGAGAGGCATCGAGTCTTGGAGGTATGAGACTCCTTGAATGTTGTCTCAAGGTTAGGGTTGTGGTCCATGGGTTGAGGTGTCTTGTAGCATGACGGTAAGGTATGATACTCCTACTATCGCTGTGAGCACTGTGGCTTAGGTGTCGTTGGGTGTGGAGGTATGATACTCCCTCTTGAACATCGTGTGTAGAGGACACCGTGAGGAGGCGTACCCTGTGGTGGCCAGTGTCAGTGGGACACGTGCCTCGTAGCTGGTAGCGTCCTGAGAGATAGGACAACCTTCCCAAGGAGGGGTTGGCTTTGTGAGGATTCTCCAAGTGGGAGAATCACGAGATGGTGGTTGGCTCCTACACAAGGTGGCTTCACCGTGGCAGTGTAGTACACCATGGTCGCTCCTCAGTGGACTGCATGTGGCCAGAGTTAGGTTGCCTGGCACTGGACTTCCCAACTCATTGTGTGTGGTTTTGTCCATTAAGGGCCATTGCTTGTGGTTTTGGGCTAGTAGAGCCCCAGTTGTTGTTTTGGCTGGTGTAGGCCTATTCTGTGAGGTTTTGAGGAAATAGTTTGCGAAATGAATTTAAAAGGAAAATTAATTATGTTTTGTTTTCCGTGGTTTTCATGGGATGTGTACTGGATGACTTTGGTCACTCATACATTTTTCCTCGTGTTTTTGGTTTGTAGGTGTAGGCATGCAGTGGGTTAACGTAGTGCATATAGTCTGGAGTCTCTTAGCCGCACACATAGGTTCTTGGTAGTTAGATATTTGTTGTTTGGCTTTAATTTTCCCATAATTTAATTTGTTTTAAATTATTGTGGAAAATGTGGGGAGTGACAGCTTTTGGTATTAGAGCCCTAGGTTCACAAGGTTGCACTACACCTAGGGTGTTCGATCTAGAGACTCTATAGGTTTTGCATGCATGGGAGAGTCTACACAAAATTTTTTGCCATGGTTTTCTTGTTGTTGCTTTGTCTGTGGTGTAGGTACTTTGCCTTTCTCCGGTAGGATGCTTCCTTGTGGTCGTAAGGGCAAGGACCCTGTCGAGGAGATCAAGTCTCGAGAAGACGTAGGTTGATGGAAGGCAGTTCGTGCAGAACTGAGGAGTTTGGCACACGGGATTTCTCACGTGTTCAGTAAGAGTAGTGTTAGTGAACCATTGGTTAACCCGTGGCTGAACCAGTTTACGAAGCTTCGTCCGCCATCGTTCAAGGGCATGGTCAGTGCTGAGGAGAGCGAGGCCTGGTTGGAGAAGGTGATGAAGATGCTGGAGAGCATGGCGTGTCCAGAGGAGCGTTGGGTGTGGCTGGATACCTACTTGCTGGATGGTGAGGCAGATAGGTGGTGGAAGTCTGTGTGGTGGCTGAAGTTCCCCAACTCAGTCACTATTAGCATCTAATGAAAGGATTTAAAGGTGGCCTTTTATGACAAGTATTTTCCTGCTCATGTGAAGGAGCAGCTTCTCCAAAATTTCCAGAGTCTAGAACAGGGCACGATGTCAGTGCTCGAGTATGAGACTGCATTCGCCCTGTTGGAATGCTTTGCTCCTGCCTATGAGTATGAGGAGGAGTAGGAGTAGAGGTTTCTAGACGGCTTGAACCCTACGCTATGGGTGAAGGTGATGGGCTGTTAGTGCCAGACTGTGGAGGACATGGTTGGGATGGCTTACCGCTTCGAGGCAGAGCATCAGAAGTTTTTGGAGAGTTGTCCCAAAGGGAAGGGTAAGTCTTCTTTTGCCTCCTAGTTCTCTTTCTATGATCCTCCAAGTGCCAGTAGTTCAGGTAGTCTTGAGAAGAAGTAGAAGGTGAGATCCAGTGTTTCCTCTACAGGCTAGTGAAGTTTTGTTGGGGGTAGCGGAGTTAGCCTCAGTCAGACAGGGTCTAGTACTCCTGTTGGGAAATAGTGCTTTAACTGTGGTCAGGTGGGCCACATCGCTGCATATTGTCCTCATCCTAGGCTAACCCTTTCTCCAGTGGTGTGCTCTAATTGTGGGAAGGTGGGACATGTTCAGAGATCTTGTCCAGAACCCCTAAGAAGACAGGAAGCACATCGCAGCAGTCGACTAGGGGACGAGTGTTCACTATCGTAGCTTCAAGGGCTAAGTCTTCAGGAGATGTTGTTGAGGGTAAGGATGAATAGTTGGTTCTGTAATCCTCTAAGATATGTTATAATCTCCTTGTAATCTGGACATCTGCCTGATTGTATGGATGTGTGGTGTTGTTTTGTTTGGCCATCGGGTTCTTCTATTGTGGCTGGTCAAATGGCCAAACTGTTGTTTGACTTAGGGAGTTCTTTCTCCTTTATCTCTGAGTCTTTCGCAGTGGAGTTAGGAGAGAGACCAGCTAGACTGGCCTTTCATCTCAACATGGTGACACCGCTGGAGGAGCACAGTTTGGCATGGCGGTATTTGCAATCAGTCGACTTGACGCTGAATGACAGAGAGTTCGACGCTAGCCTGATCGTGATGGACTTGCAGGAGTACGATGTGATACTCGACATGGATTGGTTGGCACATCAGTCCTCTTTGATCGATTGTGCTTCAAGGAGAGTTTATATTGGGTCTCCTAAGGATGAGTCTTTCTTTGTGCAAGGTGGGTGTCAGGGTGAGCCTAAGCTTATCATTTCAGCTATGAAGGCTTATAAGTATTTGGTCAGGGGTTGCGTGGGGTATCTAGCTAGTATAGTTACCTCCACTTCTTTTGAGTTGGGTGTTCACAACATCTCTATGGTGTGTGAATATCTTGATGTTTTCCTTGACGATTTGCTTGGTATGCCACCTCACAGGAAAGTAGAGTTCTCCATCGATTTGATCCCTCGTTCTGGTGTTGTGTCGAAGCCTCCTTATCACATGGCATTAGTAGAATTGCGAGAGCTCAAGACAAGGGATTTTTCAGGCCAAGTGTGTCTCCATGGGGAGCGTTTGTCTTGTTCGTCCATAAGAAGGATGGTTTGCTCTGACTGTGTATAGATTATCGGATGTTGAACCAGATCACAGTGAAGAATAAGTATCCCTGGCCCTGCATTGATGACCTATTCGACTAGTTGCAGTCTGCATCGGTGTTCTCGAAGATTGATCTGAGGTCAAGGTATCACCAGTTGAGGATACGAGACTCAGACATTCAGAAGACTACTTTCTAGACGCGGTACGAGCATTATGAGTTCATGATCATGCCTTTCGGCTTGACTAATGCAGTAGCTACATTTATGGATTTGATGAAAAGGATTTTCAGCCTTTTTTTGGACAAGTTTGTTGTGGTTTTTGTAGATGACGTGTTGGTCTATTCTCCTGATGTTGAGACTCATGCCTTGCACCTGAGGGTGGTTTTGGATACTTTGAAGCATCAACAACTGTACGCCAAATTCTCCAAGTGTGAGTTCTGGCTGAGCAAAGTCACGTTCCTAGGCCATTTCATTTATGGAGAAGGCATCAGAGTGGATTCTATCAAGGTTGAGGCGGTGAATAGTTGGGAGCGACCTAGGACTGTGTCGAAGATCAGGAGTTTCTTAGGTCTGACGGGCTATTATAGGAGGTTTATTAGGGATTTCTCCTCCATAACTGCGCCTTTGACGGAGTTGACCAAGAAGGGGGTTCCTTTTTGCTGGGACCAGAATTGTGAGGCGAGTTTCAACGAGCTGAAGTGTCGTTTGGTTTCTGTCCCTGTGTTGACTCTGCCTTCTAGAAGTAGTGGCTTCACTATGTATAGTGATGCTAGTGGTGTTGGGTTAGGGTGTGTTCTGATGTAGCATGGCAATGTTATCGCATATGCTTCGCGCCAACTGAAGGATCATGAGAAGAACTACCCAACCCACAATTTGGAGATGGCTGCCGTAGTGTTCGCTCTCAAGCTCTAGCGACACTATCTCTATGGAAAGCAGTTTGAGGTCTTCACCAATCATCAGAGCCTAAAGTATATCTTCACGTAGAGGGACCTCAACCTGAGGTAGTGCTACTGGGTGGAGTATTTGATGGACTATGATTTTAGCTTGTCCTACCATCCTGGCAAGGCCAACGTGGTCACTGATGCCCTGAGTTGGCATATGCACGTGATGGCGAGCTTGATGGTTACAGAGTGGACCATGTTGGAGGATCTGGTGAGTTGTAGGCCTAAGCAGCAAGCTCAGGGAATGGTTGGTGCTTGGGTGGCCAACCTGTCTATTAGTCTGAAGCTGTTAGAGTTTATTGTCGCTTGTCAGCAGCTGGATCTAATTTTCAAGCTGTGTTTGAGAAGCTGGAGGCTAGTAGAGAGCCTCATTTTTCAGTTGGGGCATATGGAGAGCTGAGGTATGGCATGCATCTGTATGTGCCCTAGTATGAGGAGACCAGGCAGAGGTTGCTGAATGAAGTGCATCGGTCCAGATGCACCATTCACCCTGGGAGTACGAAGATGTATCGAGACCTGAAGCGGAACTTTTGGTGGCTTGGCATGAAGAGAGATGCCACTGACCATGTGGCGTGGTGTACTGCCTGCTAGTTGGTCAAGACAGAGCATTAAAGACCAAGAGGGACCTTGCAGCTGTTGGATATTCCTATGTGGAAGTGAGAGTACATCTCGATGGACTTCGTGATTGGTTTGCTGTGGACTCAGAGGAGGAATGACACCATGTGGGTGATCATGGATCGGCTGACAAAGTTTGCTCACTTCCTGGCCATTCGGTGAAGATTCTGATGCACCGCCTGGCAGAGTTGTATGTATCTAAGGTGGTGAGGCTGCATGGTGTTCTGATGTCCATCGTGTCGGATAAAGACACGAGGTTCACCTCAAGGTTCTGGAGAACTCTACAGGAGGCCTTTGGCACTATACTCAAGAATAGCAAAGCATTTCATCCTCAATCGGATGGTCAGACAGAGAGGACTATCCAAACATTAGAGGATATGCTTAGAGCATATGCCTTAAACTTTCAAGGGAGTTGGAAGGACCATTTGCCGCTGATTGAGTTCACCTACAACAATAGTTATCACTCAAGCATTGGGATGGCGCCGTATGAAGCTTTGCGCGGTAGGCCATGCAGATCGCCGATTTGCTGGTGTGAAGTGGACGAGCATCAGTGATTGGTCTAGAGCTTGTGCAGCTGTATGCAGACAAGGTGAATTTGATTCGAAGTAGGTTGTTAGCTGCATAGAGTCGGCAGAAGTGCTATGCCGATAGGAGGCGGAGACCGCTGGAGTTTCTAGTGGGAGACTATGTGTTCTTGAAGGTGTCGTCGACCATGGGTGTCCTGAGGTTCGAGAAGCGTGGCAAGCTAAGTCCTCGCTATATTGGCTTGTACCAGATCACCTAGAGGATCGATGAGGTTGCTTATCAGTTGGATCTACCACCAGAGATGTCGCCATGCACGTCATATTCCATGTCTCCATGTTGAGGAAGTACATGGCTGACATTTCTCATGTGATTCCAGTTTAGCCAGAAGGGCTCTAGGAAGATCTGTCCAATGTGGAGGATGCCATCGAGATTGTTGACCACAAGAAGCAGGTATTGCGGAACAAGGTGATTCCACTGGTCTTAGTGCGATGGCGGCATCGTGGAGCTGAGGAGGACACGTGGGAGTGTGAGGAAGCCATCCTAGTCCAGTACCTATATCTTTTCACCTAGTGATTTCAAGGGCGAAATCTTCTTTTAAGGTGGTTAGGATGTAACACCCGTAAAATTCATTTTGTAATTATTTACATTTTTATGAATTTTATTCTTGGACGGGTGTTACTGTTCCGAAGCCCACTGTGTTCTTTTGTGCTTTTAGGCTTGGGCCTCATGGGCCAACTTCTATTTGCGTCTCAGTGTGTGGTTGGCACAGTGCATTGTGGCACTGTGTGTGTGGGGCCCAGACGTAAGGTCCACGTTTGGCCCACGTTCCTGGGTCGGTGGTTGAGGCTGGTAGTTGGCCTTGTGGTTGTGGTGGGTGGTTGGGTGCATGCGGTAGCTGGCAAGACTGGTAGTTGAGGGAGTGTTGGTGTACGCGTGGCTGACTGGTTGCATGCACACGCCACCTACTCCTTCTGCGAGACATTTTAAGCTGAAGGACTCTACCATGCAAGACCTAAGCCTCCTCTCTTCCCCGCATTTCTGTTCGTCTTGAGCACACCTCCTTCCTCTTCTTCTCGCACTCATTCTCTCTCCCTCCGCTCACCTCCCCTCTCCCCCATCTCTCCCTTTTTCCCTCTTTCTTTCTCTCTCACTCTCCCTCCCCTGTTTCTCTCCTCCCCACGACCTCCTCTTTGTTTGGTGTGCTCGAGGGCAGACGACGTTGTGTGGTGGCTCGTGGTGGTGCGTGGAGCTCGAGTGGAGTGCTTCCGTGGCCGTGGTTGCGTCGGAGTTCGCTGGAGTCGGCCGGAGACCACCCGAGCACGTTCTTAGGTACACATCTCCACCTCATGTAATAGAGAGCATGAAATGGTAGAAATTGAAAGTGTTGCATGAAATCTTGGTAAATTTACATTTCCAAAATTTATTGTGATTTTATGAGAATTTATGGGCATTTATGCCGATGGTTGCGTTTTGGGTCGTTCCGACCCTTCTACCTTTGTGATTTTATATCTTGATGCATGGTGAATGGATTTTAGTTTTGTTTGTTGGGATATGAAGTAGACTCAAGGGCCTACATGTTATGTTTTATGCAAGATTTTTTATGCTTGTTTAGGAGTCCGATTGAATGTCCCAGTTGGGGTAATTTTGGACTGTTGGGTTTGGACCGTTTTCTATTTTTTGCAGAATTCGACATACCAAACCATTTCGGTATGCCGTTTTTTGTTAGATTTGGTCCTCTGGTTAAAAATTGGTCACTCGATTTTAGACGGTCACTCGAATCAGGAGATTTTGGTTGACCGAACAAGTTTCGGTATACTGAATTTGGCCTGAGTGTTGACTGTTGACCTAATTTGCTCGATCGATCAATATTAGTATACCGAACTAGAGATTTTCAGCAAAACAGACCTATTTTTTGACATAACGGACTATTTTTCAGCATGCCAAATTCAGGCCTAAATAAGTTTATAAAATGTGTTTTCCAAAGGCTTTATGAATTGCTGTGTTTTGTTCCATTGAGTGGTATTTTGGGCCGTTAATTGTGGTCTCGTGGAACCCCTAATGCATCGTTTTACCGAGGTTTTGGAAGAATTTTCATAGATATGAAAAATGGTTTTGAAAATGGATTTCAAGGAAATAGTTGGCCTGTTTTGGAAAATGTTTTCCTAGTTTTCTTTGTGTGGGCCGAGACAATGTGGGACTGTGTTGTCGGGACCAGGGAATGTGACGACATTCTCGGGTGGTCGGGTGCCACTCCCTGGTTGTGGTCGAGGGCCGAGATTCCTGAGGCTGAGGGGTGTCGGGTCCTGGAGGTATGAGACTCCTTGACTGTCATCTCAAGGCTAGGGTTGTGGTCTATAGGTTGAGGTGTCTTGTGGCATGACGAGGAGGTATGATACTCCTATTGTTGCTGTGAACACTGAGGCTTGGGTGTCGTCGGGTGTGGAGGTATGACACTCCCTCCTGAGCACCATGTGTGGATGGCGCCATGAAGAAGCGTACCCTGTGGTGGCTAGTGCGGGTTGGACACATGCCCCATACCTGGTAGCGTCCTAAGAGACATGACAGCCTTCCCAATGAGGGGTTGGCTTTGTGAGGGTTCTCTAGGTGGGACATTCATGAGATGATCATCGCTCCTGCACTAGGTGGCTTTACCGTGGTAGTGTAGAACGCTGTGGTCGCTCCTCGATGGACTGCATGTGGCCAGAGTTCGGTTGCCTGGCACTAAGTTTCCCGACTCACTATGTGTGGTTTTGGCTATTAAAGGCCTTTACTTGTTGTTTTAAGCTAGTAGAGCCCCGATTGTGGTTTTGGCCAGTGTAGGTCTGTTTTGTGAGATTTTGAGGAAATAGTTTGCGAAATGAATTTAAAAGGAAAATTGATTATGTTTTATTTTCTACAGTTTTCGTGGGGTGCATACTGGGCGACTTTGGTTACTCATGCGTTTTTCCTTGTGTTTTTGGTTTTGCAAATGCAAGCATGCAATGAGTTAGACTAGTGCATATAGTCTGGAGTCTCTTAGCCACACACATAGGTTCCTAGTAGTTAAATATTTACTATTTGGCTTTAATTTTCCCGTAATTTAATTTGTTTTAAATTATTATGGAAAATGTAGGATGTGACAATTAATGCTAAAATGCTATTGCATTGTAGATGATGCTGGCAGACATGATTGCAGTTGATGCATGAGATGTTGCAGAATGTGAATTCATGAAGTGTGATTGACTTTGTTGGTTATGTTATGCAATGGGATGCAAATTGGTGCATGTAGATGTGATTAAATGCCATGAAGCGTGATGAGTTGACGGACTTGTCATTGGATAGTTTTGGTTATCAGCCTGAGGGGAGAAGGGGCATGGCAAGATGAGGCGGTTGACTTAGCCTTTCTGAATTCTACCTGCCAGTTCCACAGAAAGTAAATGAAGTTCTTCTGTTTTAAGAAGTCTGTTAACTATCTTCTCGATCATGTTCGGCACTAGTTCACAAACGAGTTCAAGATCATCCTTTCGCCTCCCACTGAGATGGAGCCCTGGGCCTCTACCCGTGCGGTGGCACACTCTGTAACCATCGAGATCATGATCGACTGACATTGGTATACCCTTCGACTGGTCGACTGTGAGGAGTACTCGGAATGGCATAAGCATACAGGTAAGCCATTCCTGTTCGAGGACCTAAAGGAGTAGCAAAGTGATATATGGTTCTCTAAGGATTGGGTCGAGGTAAGTTATCCCTTCAATAGAGAGTTTTCCCATTGCTACAAGTTTTAGTTTGTTGACATAACTATTTGTCCCTGTTACATAGGTTTGAGGGCAAACTAGGCGATTTCTATGCATCGCTGCGGCAAGCCAAGTTAATCTGTCCCATTATGCTTTACTACTCTTTAATTCTTTGGTAGGAAATTACCTACCGGATTGACATTGTTGCCTTGTTGTTTTAAAACAGGTCTTATGGGAGACTCTCGAGGAGGTATGTATTCCATTTACAGTTGATGTTTGTTATAGTTGCTTTTACCCTTGTATACTTGTTCTGAACTGCGTTTTCCATACTTTAGGGATCAGACTTGCAGGAGGACATCATCACTGGTAGCAGCGGTGATGAGGCCGACTTGACACTTGGGGGGGAGGATATTCCTACTATTAGGGGTGTGCTAGGCGCCTCCAACTCTACCGCTGGCCCCTCTCATGCACGTGCAACTTCTGCCATGACTACCTTGTGACTATGTCGTAGGGTCAATTGTTGCATTGCTCACGCCACCCAAGGAAGACAATCAAAAAATAGCGTTAATGATGCTTGAAAAGATCTGCCCCCTTTTGCTGGTTTCCAAACTCTATTGTATTTTGTGATTTGGGCATGTAACTGATACTTTGACAAATAGCATTGATATGTCATCCATGGATATCCATTTTGATTGGCTTTTCATTTCTTATGCCATAGTCTATGTGTTTGCTTAGGGTATGTGTTGCATGGATGATTCGACATGTGATATGATCTTTGTAGGTTTTGTGTCTATTAGGCAAGTTGACAAATATAGTAGCAATTCTGAAGAAACCATATGTGTTTTACGTGCATTTGAGGCACGCCTTTTCTCTATATGTGCTATACAGCAGCAAAAGCCCTAGTTTATACACGCATCTTAACCGTGCACCCATGAAACGCAAGACCTCTAACGCTGTAGAGTCACAGGTTGCAGAACCATCCTCCTCCCACAGGCCTTTACATATTAAAAGGCGGGGGGGGGGGGTGTTGGAGACTCATGTTGGGACTCCCATCTGCTCTCTCTAGTCCTTTTGAGGTTCTTCCACTGCCTCCTCTACCGTACTTGTTGGATCCTACCATCAATGGTTGTCTCCCACTTGTTTCAACTGACTTTGGTAAAGGTGGCCAATGGAGCTCGGATGTTGGTCATGGGGAGGTGCTAATGCTACTCTTTCTTGTTGTTTCAGGGCTTCCAAATGATGGTGACTCCTCCCCATTGCTCGAAGGCACTAAGGTGTTGGATTGGCATGCTATTTGATTGTGACAAGGAGAAATTACGCCTATGGGGGATCTCCAACAGACTCCTAAAGATTGGGGATGTGGAGGTGAGTTGCTATCTTTTGTGCGCCGCAGCTACGTTCTAGAAGCCAACTCATCATGTGTTCCGCTTCGGTTGCGAGGTGTTGACCATTACACTAGAGGAAACCGATCGAATTTGTGGCCTATCGAAGCTACTGGGGCCTCTGGTTTTCATGCGCTACGATGCGTATGCCTCTGTCCTTTGTCAGCTGACTAGTTTAGGCACTATTGACTATAGGGAGCGCCTGATCTATTTTGATGGTTCTGAGCCCATGCTTTGCCTTAATCATTATGACGAGGTGATCTCGAGGCACACTAAGCTGGGTGAGGACCTTTGGTTGCATGGCTTCGTCACTTGCTTCCTTGGAAAGCTCGTGTTTAGCCATGGTTGAATGATAGTATCGGTCTAGGTGGCTGAGATCACCATGGTAGTGATGAGTAGGCAAATAAACCTTATTCTTATGATCTTGGAGGAGACTTACCACGACCTAGACCGTGCTCTTCACCGATGCCTCCACTTCTACGGCTATGAGGTGCTAGTATAGGTAACTCTATCTGGGCTCTATTGTGTTCGACATATCGCTTCTCTACTTACTTTGTGTCCTGTCAGATCTGGTTGGCAACTCATATGGGAAGCCAACATATGGCTTCCCATGGTAGGCTCAGCTCTTCTGATTTTCATCACTGAGCCAAAATGCTGATGGGGTGGATGTTGTATGCGTATATGCACGTTAATACAAGAGACAAAGGATGCATGGATGCCATGCACATGCTGTGCTACATATGAATGTAGGGATGCAAGTTGCATTGGTACATTGTAAATACGATGTAAAAGAGTAATTGGATGCAGGTGGGAGAGGGCTCTGCCAAGTGAGAGCCAGTATCTAGTCACTGGTAATACTTCTTTAGGTAGCATGTGTTGACGGGCTCTAACTGCTCCACATGATCCATGTCCTTTTGGATTGCTACTGCATTCGAGAAGATTTGCTTGACGACAATGGGGCCACAACAGTTGGGCCATAGTTTTCCATGGGCATTCAATAGATGAATCGCCCGCAACACCAAATCCCCTGGTACTAGATTCCTAGGTCGGACCTTCTTCTAATAAGACCTGGCCATGCATTTTTGATAGTACTAGGTATGATGCAGGGCCTGCAATCTACACTCCTCTATCAGGTTTAGCTGTACATACTGGTCTTCAACCCATTCTGCCTCCTTTAGCTCCGCATCTCTTAAGATTTTGAGTGATGGGATCTCCACCTCAATGGGGAGAATTGCCTCCATGCCATAGACAAGCGAGTATAGGCTTACTCTTGTGGAGGTTCAGATTGACGTTCTGTAGGCTCATAGCACGTATGGGAGCTGATCATGCCAATCTCAATGAGTTTCGGCCATTTTTTTCAGGATCTTCATGAGGTTCTTATTGGTAGACTCCACAGTGCCATTCATCTATGGGCGATTCGGGGAGGATCGATGGTGCTTGATTTGGAATCTCTGTAAGAAATCCTCCACCCTCCTAGCTATGAAGTTCTTCCTGTTATCAGAGATGAGGGTGTGTGGAACCTGGCATTAGGCTATGATGATATTCTGGATAAACTTCTCCATTGCCGCGGTGGTGACCGCCTTGTAGGAGGCTGCTTCGACCCACTTGGTGAAATAATCAATCGCAATCAGGATGAAGCAGTGCCCATTGGAAGCTGCTAGATGGATGGGATCGATGACGTCGATCACTCAAGTTGAGAAGGGTCATGGTGAAGACATGTTGTGCTGCTGGTGAGGGAGGCGTTGATCAGGTTCCCATGAATCTAGCAGTTATGGCATCTTTGGACAAACTGGCAACAATTTGCCACCATGGTCGACCAATAATAGCCTCATTCATGTGTAGGCCACAGGCTCCAGCATGTATCCTCCCACAGGCCTTTCTGTTTACACACTAGCATCTGGTTGCAAAATCTCCTATACAGGTGGCTAGCTCCAAGCACGTACTTTGATGCAAGTTGCCGCATGGTTTTCTATCAGTGGCTGTTACCATGCCGGCGAGGAGATTCCGCAAGAGAATGCAAAATCGGTCGGCAAAATCACGTCGAAAAAAGCAAAACAAAAGGAATCGCCACCTAATCTATTATGGAAGACAAGGAAAACCATATACATGAAAAATCATGCAAAAAACAACAAAGACAAGTCTACGAAATAACCAGAATG
>JAMKQA010005640.1:0-13272 GCA_024699735.1 Posidonia australis
GGACTAGAAAGACCGAGTCTCTCGGGCGCACGAGGGTGCCTAATACCTTCCTCGTGCGTAATAGGAATCCTTACCCATCCTCTGGTTAGCAGACATCCAGCCTTCCCATCTGCATCACATGCATTCATCTTTTTGTGGTTTTCCTTGTCTTTCCCTTAAAAGACTAGGTGGCGACTCCATTTTCTTTTCTTTTATCCTTGCGCCTTCGCCATCTCAGCATGGCTGTGGTCCCCTTCCCCCTCCCTCCGGGTCGGGCACGATCACAGTTACAGATTCATGTTGGAGTGTACGGCCTGCATATGAATGAGATCTTGTTGGCCAAGAAGATCATGTTGCAAGGCTACTACTGGTCAACCATGGAGGAAGCTTGCTGCCATTTTGTCCGAAAGTGCCACAATTGCCAAATCTACAACAACTTAATCCACACTCCTCCCCATCAACTGCATAATATGTCCACACCTTGGCCCTTCTCAACATAGGGTATCAACGTCATTGGAGTCATTCATCCAGCAGCCTCCAATGGACATCGCTTCATCCTAATAGCAATTGACTACTTAACCAAGTGTGTGGAAGCAGCTTCTTACAAGGCAGTCACTGTTGTGGCTACAGAGAAGTTTATTCGAAACAACATCGTAGCCCGGTATGGAGTTCCCCACTCCCTCATTTCTGACAATGGGAAGAACTTAGTGGCCAGAAGGGTGGAAGATTTCCTATAGAGCCTTCACATCAAGCATCATAGATCCTTCCTGTACCGTCCACAGATGAATGGCGTCGTGGAGTCTGCTAACAAGATTCTTACCAAGATCCTGAAGAAGATGGCAGAAACTCACCAAGATTGGCATGACCAACTCTCCTATGCATTGTGGGCTTACTAGACGTCCATCCAAACTTCTACAGGGGCAGCCCCATACTCTTTGGTCTACGGGATGGAGACAGTTCTCCCCATCGAGGTAGAGATTCCATCGCTCAGGATCCTGAGGGAAGCAGAGCTGGAAGAAGCAGAGTGGGTCGAAGATCAATGCATACAGCTGAACCTTATAGATGAGTGCAGATTGCAGGCCTAGCACCATGCCCAGTGCTATCAGAAGCTCATGGCTAGGTCTTATCAGAAGAAAGTCCGACCTAGAAGCCTGGCACCCGGTGATTTGGTTCTACGAGCTATCCATCTGCCCGATGCTCGTGGAAAGTTCTGACCCAATTGGTGAGTGCCCTTCGTCGTCAAACAGGTTTTCTCTGGAGGAGCTGTGATCTTGGAGGATATGGACCACATTGAGCAGTCTGAGCCAGTCAACACCTACTACCTGAAGAAGTACTACCAGTGATCGGGTCGCGGCACTGAGCAAAGTCCTACCTCGTCGTATCCAACACCCTGCATCGCTGCATTTCCGCATTTGTAAGCTGCATCCCGACATTTGCGCATTCTGTCTCATTGTACTCATGCCAAAGCATTATGGCACGCATTCCTGCATTCACACAACGCATACACTTAGCATTCATTTTTTAGTTTCTTGTTTTAGCATTCATACGCATACAGTATCTGCATTTTTTGCCCGATGATGAAATCGAAAAAGCTTAGCCTACCTCGGGAAAGGGTTCCCACCTCCCGAAGGATTGTATCCGGATTGTCTAGCAAGTGAGGGAGCCACCTCCATCATGAGCAAGATGAAGTTTTCAAACTCTCCAAGGACCCACACCTCCAAGAGGGAGATAAAATGCTAGGGTGTGAGCGAGAATGAGCAAAAAAATCATAATGCATAAAGGGCACAAAAGAAATGAGAAGACAAAAGTCAAAGACAGAAGCCAGCCCTAGAGAGAGGTGTGTGGATCCACTTTATCCCTACTGTACTCCGGGGAGGAGTTGGAGCATACGCTTGAGCCACCACGCCATTGAAGGACTAGCCCACCTTCTTAGTAAGAGCCTCCCACCTTGGCGTTCATTACCCCCAACAGGAGTAGAGTCAGCCCACGCACCTATAAGGGAGCAAAAGAAAGTTGATAATGTAAAAAAAAGGAGGTGTGGGACTCGGAGAGTTTGGTGCAAGGTCCTAGCCATGTCACCATTTAAACACTTACCACCCAATCATCCATCATTCCAGTATCCACCGCCTAAACACAACCACCCCGCCACCCGGAGTGCCACCCGTCAGTTAGAGATCCGGATAGAGTCCTTCGGGTAGCAAGATCCACCCACTCCTTTTAGGGAGACGTCAAAGCTTTCCTAATACTGAGGGTCCAGCATAGCTAAGTAAGCACAATCCATGCATCTACATCTGCATTCTCCTCCATCGACGTGATCGTGGGATAGGACTTTGCGTAGTCGTCAGCTAGGGGCATGTCAGCTGCCCTCTAGAATGACATCGGCGGCCCACCTCCAGTACTAGGGGCATGTCAACTGCCCATGCGACTCACCTCCAGCCAGGGGCATGTCAGCTGCCCACTTGGTTGACTTCAACAGAGCATCCAGCCAGGGGCATGTCAGCTGTGTTTTGGCCGGTGGGCACTTTACTAGGCGTGTTAGGCTATAAGCTTGGTATGAGTCGGTAGCCTCACACAGAAGGTCAGCAAAGGGAATGGGCAGAGGCAGATCATCGAGCCCAGCGACGCTCTTGTCCAAAGACTCTAGAGAACCAGGGAACCTCAGCGTGGACCCCACGTCCGGGAGCCGTGTGGAAGCTGCGTGTCGAACATGCGTGTTTGTGTCAGGGGCACCAGTGGCCAGTTTGCAGCAGAATATACCCCTCCGCATACCCACGCAGAGGCTGGACCTAGCAAGTCATAATAATGTATCCAATCTACATCCTCAAAAGGAGTAGATGTTTTGGCCGGTCTAGATGATGTGGTGGAGCCATTCAAAGAAGCTAGTCACAGAAGGAAATAAAAGGGCATACACTGAAAGAGCATGTATTCTCCATTTAAATTCAAGTTCGGGAGTACAAGCATTGAAAGAAATTGCGAAAATGTGCTACATATGCTCAAATCAGCTTTTCCCTCCAGTTTGGGGCCTCTTCGAGTTGCTTGCATTGGTGAACAGAGGGGCGCCAGAAGCCATTTCACTGATTAGCCATTCCACTTGTGTATATGCCCTATACGCCTCAGAGCAGCCTGTGCCTCTCTCCAGAGTCAGATCACTAGAGCTTACACCGGTTCGAAACAGACGAGCCAACGTAGTAGTCATGGCAGCCGAGTTTTGAGGATACAGCCGGAACATGGCGGGCATGGGAGATTGCTCAAAAGCATCTTGACAGAAACCCAACTGGCACAGGACATGAACAGGGTGGTACTTCACTTCTCTAGTCAGGCTGGGGAGAACGACCACTCTCATATCAGTGTCGTTGAAGAACGTAGTGAACGGCTCCGCGGCTGATGGGACGATCCACCAGGTGATCAAGCTCCCGGACAGCTCCTCCAACCTTTCGTAGAACTCCAGTACTCCAGTGATGGTCCAAGAATGCCCACTTAGGATATAAGCCTTAAATGTTGAACTTTGGGGGCGCAGGACCTCGACCCCCATGTGAGCCGCTAGCCACACCTGCCCAAGCACTGGGTCAATATGCAGACATGCCAACAACAGCAGAATTTACTATTACCTGCACTAATGCTCCACAGCCGTAGAAGTGGTGACACTGGTGGAGAGCCCGATCTAGGCCCCGGTAGGTCTCAGTTAGGATCACGGGAGCCAGATCTATTTGTTTGCTCACCATGGCCAGGGCAATCTCAACCACCTCGATCGCTACGGTCATCCGACCATGACTAAATATGAGCTCCCCAAGAAAGCAGAGGGCGAAGCCATTTAGCCAGAGGTCGTCACCCAGTGCAGAGTGCCTCGTGACCACTTCATCAAGGAAGTCCAAGCGCAGCATGGGTCCAGGGCCATCTGTACAGATTAGACACCTCCTGCATTCTGTAGTGTCCAGGCCTGTCAGCTGAGAAAGGATGGATGCATACCCGTCCCGGTGCATGAAGACTGGAGGCCCTAGCAGTCGTGACAGGTCACAGCTTCGTCTGGTTTCTTCCAATGTGATGGTCAGCTCCTCACGACCGAACCGGAATACATGGTGAGTCAAGACACGACACTTAGGAGATATCGGCTTACCTCGATATCCCCGATTTGTAGGAGACGCCTGGAGATTCCCCAGCACCGCAGTCTCTCCTGGTCACTATCGGAAAGCAGGCCGATCCAGCCCCTCAACACCTCTGAGCAGCGGGGAGGAGTGACCATTGTTGGGAAACCCTGGAAAACCAAAAGATGCCACGTCAAGACCCATGCCTAGCAGCCTTCCTACCTTGCTGTACAAGCCTCACCATGCCACCCAAGAGTGGAGCCCCGCAAGAGGAAGAAGCAACGGAGGAGGCGTCGCTGGAAAAGCAGCGGGCGTCGTCGTCGGAGGAGAAGCAAACCACTAAGGAGCTCAGACCGAAAGCAGTCTGAGAGATGTGTCCCTCTCAGGGTCAGCCCTAATAAAGAAGAGGAGGTGAACCCATGAGCTTTCGCAGGACGACGGCCCGTGATTGTGTCAGAGGTCAGGCGCGTTGTGGTTGCACGTTGGACATGTGCGTGTTGATCAGGAAATCTGGACCCTGTGACAGAGGCGCTGCGGAGACGCACGTGCCACATGCGTGTATTCACCAGGGAGATTGGTACATAAACCGAAGGCGTTGATGGTTAATGCGTGCCACTTGGGCGTTTACACCAGGGATTTTGAGCTTCATCAGAGTTACGCTGATGGGGGCGCGGGCCACATGCGCGTGTTGCACAGGGTTCGTTACCTGAGCCACTGCTATTCTGACAGCTCACTGAACTGGCACAAAGATATTGCGGACCAACCACATGCACAAAGAACATAAAGACCAAGCAACCAGAAGCGAGAAATTTCAAAGCATTCATCAGTACTTAGAAAAGCATCCAAGTTTACAGAATCCGGTTTACAATAAAAAATGTTTCAAGATACAAACATGGAAATACAATTCATTGAGTAAGAAAGGAATCAATCCCAAGCTTCATTCTCGCTCTCATCTGGTTCCCGCCCTTGGGAAGCACGAGTGGAGCGGCGTTCGCCTTTGCGCCGGAGTCGTCGTGTGGTCGCAGCCGAAGCCGCTCGAGCATGGGAAGGTGTTGAGGTGGAGGCGCCCATCAAGTCCCCCACGGCAGAGGTGTCCTCCACAAGGTCGGGGTCCGCCTTGTCACCGCTGCTTCCAAGGACGACGTCCTTCAGTCGGTATCCCTGTGGTAAAGGAGTCAGATATGTATACAAAACGCAATAAGAAAACAGAGTAAAGAAAGTGCTCACCTCCCCGCGGGCTTCTCGCCGGGCCTATTACAAATAGAGGAGATGTCATCAGAACATTCAGATTTGAGCAGTAGAAGATTAAAGCAGCAGGAAAGATCCGTTACCTTGGCTTGCCGCATCCGAGCGTAAAAGTCACTCAGTCTACCCTTGAACCGCTGAAACAGAGGCAACAATGTCAGCATAGCAAGAATCACAAGGCCAGTTTGTTTCACAAGCAATGAGCAGACATTTACCTTGGCCTAGTTCTCCGAGAACCACATATCTCGTTGCTGCTCTTAGAGCTCCTCCTCGAAGAGGTACGGCTTGCAAGCTTGCTCGTACCACTCCTGGTATTCATCATAGGTGGCGGGGCAGAGGATGTATCGGCTTCTGTCAACCATGATTTCCGCAGCAATGGAGCGAGCCTGCACGCGAGTCGTAGCCTGGGGCACCATTTCGGTAGGAGGCGGGAGTGGAATACCAAACTCCGAAGTAAACTGATGGCAGACCCGGCCAGGCAGGTAGTATGCAGACTTTTTGAAGTAGAAGAACTTTATCTGCTTTCGGCGGTAGGTCTGGGCGAAATTCAGGGGCTCCCAGTCCAGCTCAACATATGGCTCAAATGGCCTCAGCTCAACCTGTACAAGAAAAAAGAACACAAGTCAGTTTGGTAGAATATTAGAAAGCAGTAAACAAAGGCATGGATTGCTAACTTACATCATGAATGAACAACAAGTCCAAGAGGTAGCGGTATGATTCATAACTGTATACCTCGGCTGTTGTGCAGTGGTCCGGCTCGCACCACTACTGAGGGAGTGGGAGCAGTCTGGGTCGAAGGCGGAAGAAATAATGTCTCCGTATGCATTGCTCCATCCACTACTACTGCAGGCGCAGAGAAACAAGTCAGGACTTAATCATGTTACCAAACTAAAGAAGACAAGACAAGAGGTTACCGTTAATAATGGATAGAGCCCCACGTGGGACCTCTGGGAGCTCCTCCTCGAAGAGGTACAACTTGCAAGCTTGCTCGTACCACTCCTGGTATTCATCATAGGTGGCGGGGCGGAGGATGTATCGGCTTCTGTCAACCATGATTTCCGCAGTAATGGAGCGAGCCTGCACGCGAGTCATAGCCTGGGGCACCATTTCGGTAGGAGAAGGGAGTGGAATACCAAACTCCAGAGTAAATTGATGGCGGACCCGGTCAGGCAGGTAGTATGCAGACTTTTTGAAGCAGAAGAACTTTATCTGCTTTCGACGGTAGGTCTGGGCGAAATTCAGGGGCTCCCAGTCCAGCTCAGCATATGGCTCAAATGGCCTCAACTCGACCTGTACAAGAAAAAAGAACACAAGTCAGTTTGGTAGAATATCAGAACGCAGTAAACAAAGGCATGGATTGCTAACTTACATCATGAATGAACAACAAGTCTAAGAGGTAGCGGTATGATTCATAACTGTATACCTCGGCTGCTGTGCGGTGGTCCGGTTCGCACCACTACCGAGGGAGTGGGAGCAGTCTGGGTCGAAGGTGGAAGAAATAATGTCTCTGTATGCATTGCTCCATCCACTAATACTGCAGGCACAGAGAAACAAGTCAGGACTTAATCATGTTACCAAACTAAAGAAGACAAGACAAGAGGTTACCGTTAATAATGGATAGAGCCCCACGTGGGACCTCTGGTTGCTCTTCGCAATGCTGTCCAGGCCACAGATCATATAGGTATAACTAGCACCTCCCCAGTCATACCGGTCCAGATGGTCCAGATCGGCGAAAGATCAACCAGTCCGTCGAAACATAGTACCCGGAAGTATCACAGAACATGAGCCCCATCAGCTCCATTAGGAAGTGAAGCAGCACGAACTCCGCCTCTCTCGATCCCAGAGCTGGATCCGGCTAGAACAAGTTCCACTCTCTGATCCAGCTGTATCGAAGATAGTGCGTGGACCGGGTCAGCGGTGGACACTCCCGACCCAACAGCTCAGTGACCTTGGCGAAGCCCAAGGTAGCCTTGCCAACTATAGGCTCCTTCCCGAAGCAGAAGCCTGTCAGCAATGCCCAGTGCTCCGGCAGAATCGCCATCTCGCCGAAGGGGAGGTGGAAAATGTGTGTCTCGTGGCACCATCGCTCTGCTAGCGCCTGGAAGAAGTCATAGTGCCCGTGGATGGCCCGGAAGTGCAAAAGATTCCCAAACGGGGTACGGTGCAACAAGAACTCCTTCAGGAAGCCAGGGAGGCGCTCGAAGTGCTCCAGCATCAGTGTCCAGAGACACCGCATCACCCTCCCAGTATCGCCTGCCTGAGGAGCAAAGAAAGGCAGAGTTAGAAATCAATTAAATCATGCAAATTTGTGAAGAACAGGACATTGCTTACCTTAAAGCTGTCACGGTTGCTGATATGATTTTCGTCCAACAATCGGCCCTCGAAGTTGCCAGATTCTTGCCAAAAGAGATTCAGTTCTGCAAATACAAAGCATGCATAGAGAAGAGATAGTATAGTAGAAATTTTGTCCTTACATCCTCTGGAATATTGGACATCACCTCCTCCGATGCCCGGGAGCTCGAAGTAGCCCCGGATCGTGAACTGGACCCGCGACCTCGAGCTTGCGAGCCAGAGGGTGTCTCGAATCGTGACCTAGACCCGTGGCTCCGGGCCCGTGAGCTAGAGGCTACCTCGCTCGCCTGAGTCACGTCAACCTTAAAATCAGAATCAGATTGCACGAAACAAAGATCAATCCGAGGCGAGAATACCAAGACTAATTGTACTTAAAGTATGGAGGGCATCATCTAGAAACATGAATGTAAAAAACATGGCATAATCACTCAACAATATGGCATTTTCTTGTTAACTTCTCTTGCTCAAGAAAGATCACGGCACAATGAAACCTAGCCATTATATGGTTCGAAAACAAGGAGAGTGTAACATTGGCATTTCACAAGCGTTACGGCATACCTCCAAACAAGCATGTATTATCCGGGCAGTGTCATTCAAACAAGCATAATGGTTTTTCTTTTTCATGCAAGCAAGTTATCGTTTTCCACAAGCAAGTTGATGGCATTATTCAAGCAACTGTGGCATTTCCTACAATGTAATTGAATCTACAGTGACCTATTGCAACTTGAAGCTGAGACCCGTGCAGGGGGGTGGGGAGCACCGTTGGCCCGGGACATTGGCATGACCGTCGTCGGGTGACGCCCAGCCGCCGCTCAGCCTGCGAACCAACCATCTGTCACCCCTCCGGCGGAGTCCCACATGCAGTCACCGCTCTGCCACGCCCATGCAGCCACCACTCCCTCGCGACACCACCGACAGACCTCGTCGTCAGCGACGGTGGGAGGGAGGTGAATGAGGCCCCCATGCTCGCGGAAGAAGGAAAACAAAACGAGAGAGGGGAGGAAGTTACCATGACGCCGCCGCTGTTCGGAGCCACTTGCGCAGCAGACCACCCTACTGAAACCGCTGCTCCCCACACTTGCGAAGCGCCCCTGAAGTCTCGCCGCCGCTCCTCCTCGCGCTGGTGACGCGCGAGCCCAGCCTCACGCCCGCTGTGCCCGAGCCTTGCGAACAGCCACTGCTCCATAGCGCCGCTCTGCTGCTCACGCCCTAGCCTCCGCTTGCATTGGGGAAGAAGAAGCGGGAGATGAGAGGGTGTATGAAGAGGAAGGGTTGGCTCGTTTGGTTTTGTTGAAAAAAATTTAAAAGAAATGGCTTTCATTTTGTGAATGGAAGAAGGCATGCAAAAGGTTGGAGAAGAAGATCAACCGCCATGCACCCATCCATGCAGGGGTAACTGCCAGTGGGTCCCCTTAAGTTTTGAAGATTTTGTTTATGTCCCTTTGCATTTTTTGCAAAACTTTAGACCAAACTGCAATTTACCTAGTGAAGGGTAGAATTGTCCCTTAGAAAGTCATAAGTGTCAGAAAAGTCTCCGAGACTCCAGTTAAAGTTTCTGAGACAGGAATCGCCACTCGAATCGGCCCCAGCAGTCAGTTTTGCATATTTTTACAATAGTTTCTAGAAATTACAAACAGGTCCCTAGACTTCTTCAGATGCCAGAAAGTTTCCTCTTGTCAGGATTCACCTATCAGAACAGATCTGGTGAACCCAAACCAGCATTAGGCTATCCAACACTTTGAAAATTCTTGAAGGAATCAAAAATGGAAATTTTGCAAAGAGGCCCCTATAACTTCTATACTGACCAGAGCTCAGTGCATGCAGTCAGAAGCGGTGAGAATATCTCGGGTGTGTAGCCAGAGCATGAGCATCACCCAAGGAGCAGTAGTTTGAGTTCAGATGACAGTCTGGGGAAAATATGCAGAAAGGCCCCTACTATTTCTGGAATTGTAAGAAGGTCCTATCTCACCAGAACAAGTTTGTTTACTAGATTTGACTTCCCTTGGGGAATCAGAAATGCCCCGTTACATCAGAATCTAGCCTGTGCTCGAACATTTTCAGAACTCGATGGTCTAAGGGAAAATTACTATTTTGCCCAGATCACCTGCTAGAGGCTCTCGCATACCCTACGACAGATTACAGAGGCACCCTTTGGAGTAGAGTCAGTCGCATGCAGAATTCAGTGGGATCTGGCAGATTACAGATTTGCCCCTACCATGCCGAAGCTCGGACAGCACCTAGAGCGGAGCGGCATCAGACCAGCAGCTTGCTCTCTCTTTTGGCAGTTCCCAGCCGTTGCCTTCGTCCTAGTAACGAGTACTCTCTCTTTTGGTGGTTCCCAGCCGTTGCTTGTATCCTGGTAACGACTCAGTTCTCTCTCCTTCTTGTCGGTTCCCAGCCATTGCCTGTATCCTGGTAACGACTCGGTTCACTCTCTCCTTCTTGGTGGTTCCCAGTCGTTGCCTGTATCTTGGTAACAAGTCAGTTCACTCTCTTTCTTGGCGGTTCCCAGCCGTTGCCTTTATCCCGATAACGACTCGGTTCACTCTCTTTCTTGGCGGTTCTCAGCCGTTGTCTGTATCCTGGTAACGACTCGGTTCGCTCTCTCTTTTGGCGGTTCCCAGCCATTGCCTGTATCCTGGTAACGACTCGGTTCACTCTCTCTTTTGGCGGTTCCCAGCCATTGCCTATATCCTGGTAATGACTCGGTTCACTTTCTCTTTTGGTGGTTCCCAACCATTGCCTGTATCTTGATAATGACTCAGTTCACTCTCTCTCTTTTGGCGATTCCCAGCCGTTGCCTGTATCCTGGTAACGACTCAGTTCACACAGACTCTCTCTTGGCGATTCCCAGTCGTTGCCTGTATCCTTGCAACGACTCGGTTCACTCTCTTCTCGCTCCTAGTCAACCTGTCTGTACACCGACAGTGACTAGGTTCTGTCCTCTTTCTTTTGTTGGCCCGGTAAATCAGATAATTTGCCAATTCTCCCCTTTCTATCCGCTCCTAGTCAACCTGTCTGTACACCGATAGTGATTAGGTTCTATCCTCTTTCTTTTTGTCGGCCCGACAAATCCGATAATTTACTAGCTCTCCCCTTTCTGTCTGCGCCTAGCCGGTTTGTATGTACACCGACAACGACTAGGTTCTATCTTGTTCCTTTTTGTCGACCCGACGAGTCTGATATCTTGTCGGCCCCTAGGACCCTGTTCAAGTGGATAGGACCTAGGATGCCCCCTTTTTGGGTTGGCACCATAAAATACCCAGATGACTTTTGTCACCAATCACCTTTTCGGTCGGCAAGCCCGTCAGCCTTGCCACGCCCCTCTTCTCCTCAGGTTGATAACTGAAACTGTCCGGCGATGAGTCTGTCAACTCATCAAACATCATAGCATTCATTCGCATATGCATATACTAGCTAGCATCCACACAGTACATGCATCATAGTCAGGCATTTTTCACATCATCAGCTTATCACACATCTACAATGCACACTTCACCAATATACATTCATAATATAGTAGCACTTTAGCATCAGCCGCATTCACACTAGCTTTCGTGTCGCTCGGAACCATGCGCATACCTACTTGGCTTTGACGCACGATCACTTCGACATCCTAGAGAGACACCACCTGCATTAGCATCTTCACTTCGGCATGCGAGTCGCAACCTTCAGTGCATCCACAAGATAAGCGGCTCATGGCCAATAGCTAGTGTCTTTCCTGTTTGACCGGGACGGGGTGTCTTCTCTTAACTGTAGACACCCCGGTTTCTGGCCAATGTTGGCAGATAGACTCGGAGAGGAGGGCGACTAAACGGCTGACCTGGATTTCCCCAAATTCTCCAACTAGGCCCATACACCTAAATCAACTCAGAAAACCCCTAATTAACCTTAACCAATCAAGCCCAAAACCTAAAACCTAGCCCGTGTGCTCTGGCCCAAACAAGGGCCAAGGCAGCACTACGGGCGCTGCCTGACTGGTCGCTTTCATTGTACGACCTCGTACCTCTTACGAGCAACGTCGTGCACGCAATGCTGACTTGTCTTCCGGTGTGCCTGACATCCCAAAGCTTGCCCACGCCTTATCCTCAGCCACCCACGCCCTGCGTCGCCCCCACCGACACGCAAGGCTTGCAGCAGCGCCGACGAGCCCTCTCTTGCCACCCTTGATAGTTGCACCACGCCCTGCCATTCTCCACCTACAACTAGAGCGACCAACCAAAACCGTGGGGAGCACCCTTAGCCAAGACACCCCCGAGCATTCGCGAGAGGAGAAACCAGAGGGAACCCGGAGAGAACCTGCGAGCACCTCGTCGGATTTTCGATCCCCACCACCAAACTCTGACCAGCAATCTTCCCATCCATCTCTAGTGAGCTTCCCAGGCTTCCCCCGAGCTCTCCCATCACTTCCAGACCGATCTCAGCCACCCGCAGCAACCGTCCATCCTCTCGCCAGAGTCCTTTCCCTCGCCAATGTCGACGACGCTCCCAGTCATCCACAGGTACAACGCTTCCTCCCAGACCGTTATAGGAATATCAAATATTGTATTTGCTCTCCTCTTATGTAGTTTCTTTCCGATTTTCACTTGTGCTTTGTGCATCCCATCACTCTCACCACCGACGGACAACGACCATCGACGTGAGGCTGTCCCAGCCCTTGAATGCTCGGTTTGGACATCCAACGACATCCTTCTTCTCCCATCATCCTCCGGAGTGGGTGAGCCAGCCCCCCCAAGCCGAAAGCCTCTTGTGGAGGCTCGCCGGAGGGAGGACGGCGATGACGCCGGTGACGGAGATAGGTAGGAGCATCCATGGCATCTCATAGTCCATTATGAATTTTCATCCTTTCCTGGTGGTTCTCTCAAGCTCCCAGACATGCCCTACTGCCTGGAGTTACTTCGCCGTCTGGGGAGGGAGCGAGGAAGGAGGCAAGCCTAGCTCAGCCGATGCGTGCCCCACATGTGCGGATGGACCATGGCACAGATAGGCTCAGGACCCCACCAGGCTGAGGTCACCTATTCTAACACAGGCCATTCATGCATCTTTCATTGTCCCTTGCATAGTTTTCACCTTCTGATGTATTTAAAACGTGTGTTTTTCGTTGTTTTTAGTTTTCCGCATGTTGGATTCTCGTTTTTTTGGCTTTTGTGAACCCCCTCATTATCCATTTTCGATCACATCTTGTTGGCTCTCTGATGGGGCACCTTTGTGTTGTGGGTATGGCCATGATGGCTAACGGTCGTGGGATCTCTGGGCACGTGCATCTGAGCTGTGCGAGCGACGCGCGCATGGCACATGTGTGGGTCGCCTAGGGGGTAATCCCTACCCAACCTAGTCAGTGGGCCCACCTGGTTTCAATCCTTTGCTTTACATGTTGTTTCCTGATTCGAGTATGCTTTTCTTTTAGCTTGGTTTTGTTACTTTGATCATATGATTTACATTCCTTGCATCATCCATATACCCCATTAATTGGCATCAAGTGCCAACATTCCCATGCACGCGAGCGAGATACCAAGTGTAGACACCCCGATTTTGAGGTAACCCAGGAATGAGTGTCCCTATGTTGCTTTGGATGCGATCAGCCCTTAAACCGAGCTCCAAACCCATTAGCCAG
>JAMKQA010005641.1:0-16742 GCA_024699735.1 Posidonia australis
TGTAACCAGATGCACAGAAAACCACCCACAACCACACACAACCAAGAAACAACAGATTATCCATTAATAAACCATTAAGCACAAAATCACAAATAATACATGGTTTATTAAATAAAATGGATAACCGGGCCCAGATGTTACATTTCTTCTTTCATGAAAATATATAAAAATTCATTAGTCCAAGTGTAATCATCAAAACAAAATATGTTTCTAACAATCTCCCCCTTTTTGATGATGACAAAATCAAAATATCAATTATGAGTTATAATCATATAAGATAAAATTTTATACAAATTTTCAATTAATCATATAGGATAAAATTTTATACAAATTTTCAATAACCTCCCCCTTAAACTAAGCTTCCCTTTTCATATGTGTTGTTATCCTTTAAATTGATATTTTCATATATTTTTATATATGTTACTTATTTCTCCTCCTTTTTGACATAATCAAAAATATGATATGTGACAGACAATTCTCCCCCTTTTCGGCTATAATTATTATATAGAATCAATATCGAACAAGACAACCAGAGGAAATCAAAACAAAAGACAGAGTCATTAATAACTCAAGTTAATTATATAGAATCAATAGATGTCCAAATCTCATAACAATGTAAAGAAATAGCCAAGAAATGTTAAAAGAACAAAACTAAGGAGACGGCGGATTTATGTGTTCAAGAATATCCTGGTGATATTCTTGAAGCGTGTCCTGGTACGCCTCGACCCGATCACTCAGTTTCTTTATGCTTTCCATATACTCTTGATGTTGTTGATTTTGTTGAAGCATCAAGTCAGAAATTAGTTTCTGTTGTATTTGGATGTCCATCGTTTTCTTTTTTTGAAGACACATCTCTACCATTTGTTGTTGAAGAGAATCCAATTTCTTAGATGTATTGGACTCTTCTTCCGTTTCTTCTTCAGAACTAGCGTCTTCATTTCTTGCTTCTGTTTGTGGTGGTGCAGAAGAGGAATCCTCTGGAAGATTTTTGAGTTTACTATGAAGTTCAATGGACTGTTCCATTTTGGCCACGGCCTGAGTTCCTAAGGGTTTGGTTTTGACTGGTAGGCTTGGTTCGTCATCAGGAGAAATGTCATAATTTTCAAACAAATAAGTTAAGGGAGGTCCAAAAAACAACTTGGTTTTTACGTGAGTGATACAGTGAAAAATCACTTGACCCCAATTACCCGGAATTTGTTTGACTATGACATAGACAGCTTTATAAGTAAGTTCACTCAATTCATCTTGGTGGCCCTTCTTTTGGACTAAATTGGCGACCACAATGTAGGCAATAATACGTGATTGTTGGGTGAGTTGTTTGATCTTACTAGGTTTGAATGTGCTCCTAGGGTTCAAGGATATGACTTTATTCATTTCACCATAGGACCAATCTAACTCATAAATAGATAGGGTGATGTCAGTCCCGGAATATGGAATTTTAAATAACCGACCTAGTAAAACATCGTCAAACTCTATGATATTACCACATATATAGGAATGGGCTAGAGAGTGAGAATATGTCATGTTGGCATAGAATTGGGATACCAGGGTACGATAATACAATCTATCACCTATAGAACTTAAAAATGGAATTAAATCCTGAAAATCAAACAGAGGCCTAATGGAATCAAGTTCATTGAAGAGGATTCGTCTTCCAGTGAGTACCTCTCTGTTGGCAAATCTTTCTCGGTGAGCTTTCTCGACTTCATTGTCAACAAAACGATATTTTTGAGCATGAGTATCAGAAGCCGCCGGTGTGTCTTCCGTTTGCTTCCTTTTTCCCTTAGATGCGGGCATCTTCTTAGGCGCCATCGGTAGAGAAAAGGAGAAGAAGGGTCAGAGAAGGTTGGAGAGGGTTGAAGAGGGAGTATTCTTGGATGGAAGGGGAAAGGAGAGACGTCGGCGGAGAGAATCGATTAGCTGGAGTTTAAAACAAATGAGGAAAAGCCCTAGGTTTTGGGTTATAAAACAAGATTCGTGAGTAATTCAGTATACCGAAAAATGTTCGGTATGCCGAAAACAGTTACAGGACATTTTGGAACATGTTTCAGTACATGCATCGGCGTACCGATAAAGGTGACTCAAGGGGTTCGTTGTACCGCATAATTTCGGTATGCCGAAAAATCCATTCTGAAAAAAATATGTCATCCCATCGGTATACCGTTATAATTTTGGTATGCCGATCCAGTAATTTTCTGCAGATACCTTCGGTATTCCGAAAATGCACATAGAGTAATATTTTTATGTAATATCTGATAATTTACAAATACCTAGATCTCTTCTAATTTTAACAAGTTATTGTTCATGAAGAGGTTGTGTAAATATATCTGCCAACTGTTCCTTAGTTGAAATAAATTTTAACTTAATATTATTTTTAAGTGCATGGTCTCTTAGGAAATGATGTTGTTCATCAAGAGGCTTGTGCCGATAGTTCCTGCTTCGGTATGCAGTTTTTATCCGGTATGCTGTTTCTTGATTCTTCATCTTTAATCTCGGAATGCCGATTTTTGCTGTATCGGTATGCCGATTTTTGCTGTATCGGTGTACCGATTTTCCTTCGGTATGTCGATTCTGATACTTTTAATTTACAACAAATTCTAAGTATACATGACTCAACTAATTTCTTCAACTTTTTCTAAGTACGTCATTTACAACAAGTAATTTCTTTTTTCATGAAAATATATAAAAATTCATTAGTCCAGGTGTAATCATCAAAACAAAATATATTTCTAACATAACACTCGTCCAGGAATAAAATTCATAAAATGTAAATAATTACAAAATGAATTTATGGGTGTTACATCAAGTGGAAGTGTCATACCTCCACACCCGACGACACCCGAGCCTCAGTGCTCACAACGACAGTAGGAGTATCATACCTCCCCGTCATGACACAAAATTCCTCAACCTGTGGACCACAACCCTAGTCTTAAGACGACAGTCAAGGAGTCTCATACCTCCAAGACCCGACAACCCTCAGCCTCAGGTATCTCGGTCCCCGACCTCAACCAAGCAGTCGTGCCCGACTACCCGAGAATAGCGTCACATTCCCTGCTCCCGACGACATAGTCCCACACTTTCTCGGCCCGCACACAAAAAACTAGGAAAGCATTTTCCAAAACAGGCCAACTATTTCCTTGAAATCCATTTTCCAAAATCATTTTCATATCTTAGAAAATTCTTCCAAAACCTCGACAAAACAGTGCGTCAGGGGTCCCAAGAGACCACCAATGATGGCCCACAATTCCCCTCAATGAGGCAAAACACAGCAATCCAGAAAGTCCTCGGGAAACACATTTTATAAACATATTTGGGCCTAGATTCGGCATGTCGAAAAACAAGTCCGGTATGACGAAAATCCCTAGTTCGGTAGACTGATCTGGATCGATTGATCGAATCAGGTCAACTGTCAACACTCAGGCCAAATTCAGTATACTAAAAGCTAGTTCAGTCCACCAAAATCTCCAGATTCGGGCGACCGTCCAAAATCGGACGACCAAATTTCGACCAGAGAACCTAATCTAACAGAAAAATGGCATACCAAAATGGTTCGATATGTCGAATTCTGCGTAAAACAGAAAACGACCCAAAGCCTACAGTCCGAAATCACCCCAACTCGGACCTCCGATCGGACCCGCTAAACAAGTACCAAAAATCTTATATAAAACATAAGATGTAGACCCTCGAGTCTACTCCAAATCTCAACAAACAAAACTAAAATCCATTCACCTTACATTAAGATATAAAATCACAAAGGCAGAAGGGTCAAAACGACCCAAAACACACCAACCGCCATAAATACCCATAAATGCCACAATAAATTCTAAAAAATTCTAAAACATTAAATTTAGCCTAGATTACATGCATCCTAGGCATTTCTACTATTTTACATGATTTCTACGCATTAAATTGGGGATACGTACCTTAAACGACCACTGGTGAACTCTGGTCGACTCTGGCGAATTCCGACGACCATGCGCGCCTACAGCCACCCCACGGCCTCAGGGACGCTCCACCCAAGCTCGACCCACCACACGAGCCACCACAACCTTCCACTGTGCTCCCTCTCTCTCTCTCTCTCTCTCTCTCTCTCTCTCTCTCCGTCGACGTGTGAGAAGAAGAAACAGGGGATGCGGGTTAAAGGAGAAAGAGTGGGGAAGAGGAAGGAGGAGTGGAGAGGAAGGAAAGGAAGGAAAAGGAAGGTGGGGAGGGGAAACTACGTGCGTCGAGGAGGAGGGGGAAAAGAAGAAGGAAGAAGGGGAGGACGGCGACAAGCGACGGAGGAGTGTGGTGTGGCTTATAAAGCTTGCACACACAGTAGTTGGGAGCGTGCTCACCTACACGTCTCAACCACCGGCACACCGCACGAGCACACCGGCCACTCCGCCCAACCACTAGCCACAGCAACCAGCCCACGACACTGACCCCACATGGACCCCACACCTGGGCCCCACACGGACCCACACTCGAGCCCCACACGCACAGGAACACGCAAATAGAAGCCGGCCAACGAGGCCCAAGCCCAAAAGCACAAAACCACACAACAGACCTCGGAACAATAACACCCGTCTAGGAATAAAATTCATTAAAAATGTAAATAATTACATAAATGAATTTACAGGTGTTACAGGTATTTTGTGTAAATTTTGCTGGAAGCTGAAGACTTAGAAAAAAATTTAGAAAAAGAGGGGAAAAGAATAAATGTGTAATAAAAGAAAAAAAATTTGCATGAAAATTTGTGAAGTTACGTCGAGAAGTCAAATTCACATTTTCCACATATGTTAATACAAAGATAAATATCAACTAATGAATTGACCAAATTAGATGAAATCTCGGATGACATGAACGCCTTCCAATTGCCCGATTGCGCAAAGAGCGCCTTCCGAGTGTTTATGAAGGATATTTTTGATTCAACCTTCACTTGTTACAATCTTCAATTGATAATATCTTGTATTTGAACTTAGAATTCAAATATTAAAATTAAAATTGTCTTCAATGTAAAGAAGCTTGTGTAAGTCTATAAAATGACTTATATTATAGATCTAAGAGATCATCTTCCATCCTTTAAGTTTAGACTTTTTCTTTGTTATTATAGAAAAACTTCAAGTGTTTTCCCATTTATAATATCAGGTTTTATCAATAAAGTTTTATTTTTCTTCAATTATGTCCCTTATTTCCATTCCTTTAGTCGAGTTTTTATTTTCTATTATCTTCATGAGTAGCTAAGTTTTTAATTCTAGAATTGAGATAAAATTCATGTGAATTGGGATGTTATGATTAAGTATTTTTCTTTCTCTTGTGCTATGTTGCTATGATTATGTAGATCGGATATATATTACATAGATTATTCATTATTCGATAAGTTTTGATAGGCTAATATTGAATTTATCTTTTTAGCCTATTCTTAGAAAAGAATGAATTTGAGGTTATGTCTATAATTTCAGATCATACATAGATCATTTGATTTATTTGGTTCTATATATTTTTATTCATTATTTGATATTCTATAATGCATTGCATATATTGTATGCTTGTTAGGGTAAAAATCATTTCATCAAATATTGAGTTTTAAAACAAGAGATAGAGAATATTTAATCATGCATTCTCAATTTTACATAAATGGATTCAAAATCCTAAGTTTTAATTAATTTGACTACATCCTAATAGTTTAGTTTTAGCTTTTAAACATCAATTCTTCCAAATCCTTTTAATAATTGATAGCTAATATTTGTTTCTAAAATCATTTTCTCTATGTAATCGACCCATACTTGTCAACGTACTACTTTGTACGCCATGCACTTGTGATTAATTAAAACATATATATCATTATTGTATCGCTTTTATATGAATTCTATCAATAGCACCAATACAATCTTATAAAATGAATTGTTAGCATATTATATTCCAATTATAAAATAAGAAATAATTAAGAATACCTTAAAATATGAAAAGACATTTGGATCAATTTTTATCTTTGCATGAGTAGTTGAAGAATGATTAACCAACAAACTCCTTGTAAGTTGTAGAATTGCATTGAGCATCTTTTTGAAATATATGCTCACATTCCAAGCAGAACGATGAAATCTTTCTCTAGTAATTTCATATCGTTGGTTTTGTCATATTACAATGAGAAACATAGCAAGTTGTTCTTCCTTGTTATATTCGTTGTGTCACGTATTAAACCCTTTATTCTTAACAAGTTACAAAAGTTTTAAAAAACATGTTGTCTCATTCTATAAATCTTTCTACATTTATATACTTAACTTGGTATTGTTGAATTTAACAATCTTCTTACATATGCTTGACCCCCTCTGCTATAAACTCTTTTCAGCCAGTACATATACGATCAATTGACCATTTGTAATTGAAAAGATAATATTTGATATAACTAACAATGTGAAAATAATTCTTTTCCTTCTCTTTTCATCATCTTCAAATATATACTTGAAAAGATCCTTTGCATCTACGATGAAATGATACAACCTTTAAAATGAAATATTACAATAAATCAACATAAAATAATAACATTCAATCTTCATCTTCAAATGATACATCCATGATAAAATGATACAACCTAGTAAAAGAAATATCATTAGAAATCAACAACATACAACACAATAATATACAATCATTATAATCATTTACTTAACAAAAAAAACTAATCTACAAATTTAAAAATTGTTTACAAAATACATTTTTTGAAAGGTTCTACAAAATACTTCGTTTCAAATGCCTACAAAAAATATATTCATCATTCATTTGTATGTTCTTTGTCCAAAAATATCAAGTGTCCCATCTATCCATTACTTAAAGCCCATCGAAGTCGTTGAAGTTGCATATCCTTTGGCAAACATAAAATTTGTTTCTTTATCTTATTATCCTCAAACATCTTCATGACCTTAAATATATCATAAGCATCAAATTCTGTAAAAAAGAAAAGAACTTCAAATACTTCTTTGACATCAATTTGTTTGTTGTTGCATCAAATTTAGCTTGTTTTATGTTAATCATGTCTTCCATTAATTCTATTTTTTTGCATTTGCCTTATCTTCTTTCTCCAAAAATCCATTAAATACAGTGGCAACATAAACTAAAGCTGCAACAACGATTTCTTGTGTCTCTGTAATAAGATGTGGCCTTTACCACGTCAAATAGAAGAAAATATAGTTAACCTCTTAGAAGTTTAATTACTTTTGATTAACTCATAATTCATACATATTTTATTCTCATATTTATCTATTTTGTATATAAATAATGTTACTTGAGGAATTTTGTATAAATTTTGCAGTAACCTAGGGACTTAGAAAGAACTTAGAAAAAAATAGACAAAAAAGAATAAAAATGCCAAAAAAGAAGAGATTTTTTACATGGAAAATTCTAGAGCAACGTCGAGAGGTTAAATGTACATTTTCCACGTACGTCAATACTGGAAAAAAAATCAACTAACGAATTGACAAAGTCAGAATTCATCTTAACTGATGTAAATGCCTCCTAAATGCTTGATTACGCAACTGGAGCCTCCTAGACACCCATGGAATATAATTTTGACCTAGTCTTCATTATTTACAATCTTTAGATGGAAATATTTTGTATTTGAAAGTGAAATTTAAAGTTTTTATTCGGATTTATCTCCAACATTAGGAAGTCCTTATAAGTCTATAAAAAGACCCTTATGTAAATCTATGGGAGCATCTTCCACTTACTAGGCTTAGAATTTTTCTCTGTTATTAAGAATTAAGAGCTTCAAGTGTTCAGTGGTTGTAATCTCAGGTTCTATTAATAAAATCATTTTTTTCTTCAATTATGTCTTTTATTCCAAAATTTCTATTCAAATATTTATTTTCTGTTATCTCTATGTGTAACTAATTTCTAGATCTAAGCTTTAGATGAAATTCATGTAATTTTAGATATTGTGATTAAATTCCTCGGTGTTTTCTCTTTGTGCTTAATGCCATGATTATGTGGGTTAAATGTGTATTACAAAAATCACTCATAAAATCGATAAACTTTGATAAACTAACGTTGATATTATTTTTTTAATCTATGCTTAAGGAAGATTTAATTAAGAATTGTGTGTATAATCACGGTTCCTTTATGTATCATTTGATTTAATTTGATTTTTGTATTTTTATTCCTTAACTTGATAATCAATGATGCATCACATATAGACTATGCTTGTTAGGATAAAAATTATTGAATCAAATAATTTAGATCAATAAAGAATTAGAGATTGGATTTAATCATACATCTATATTTACATGAATGGATTCAAAAATTCTAGTTCTCTTTTTTTCTAAAGTTTTCTTAAGTATTTAAAATCAATCAACTTCTAAATCTGAATTTTTATTCTATCATTAACTGACAAATAGTTATAGTTTTTGAAACACTATTCTCTGTGGCTTGTGGGATCGATCTGTAATTGCATACGTACTACATAGTACGTCATGTACATGCGGTTAATTAAAACGTTTACATCAACTTTCTACTTAATTTTCTTCCTCGGAATCCAAACCTTCTAGAATGTCTTCATTGTTGTTAATACCTTCATTCAATGGTGTTTTCACAAAATTAGACGGTTGCATAGAACTTGCATCGATTACCATACTACTACCACATGTGGTCAAACTTAATTCAGGCAACAAAACATTTGAACTCTAATGAAAATGAACCAAAATAAGCATCACATTTAGGTCATTTATTTAGTACAAGTAATGGTACGAAGCTCAAAACTTGTCTCAAACTATTGTAGTTTATGATACTTTGCATAGCAAGGACAATGACATGGAGATGAGATACAAAATTTTGACACCATACATATGGATTGACATGGTAAATCATTAAAAACAAGTCTCTTTTATAAACTTTGTAGATAGGAAAATTTGCAATTTGAGATTAAGCATTTTCAATTCATGCCATTAGGCATATCCCAAGTAAAACACTTATTAATATGTTTCGTGCATTTACATCAAACATTTCCCTAGAAGAGACATCCAAGAAATTTGATGCAGAACATTCCATCAAGAAGTTAGTGGTGGCGGTGGTATGTGGGATCTATTAGGAAAGATCAAGGAAGAAATTGAAGGAAGGGAGGAGTGATAAAAAAGAACCCATGAAAAAGAAGATATGCTAGACTTGAGGAGGAGAAGGATCTACTGATCTGGATGTATGGAGGGAAGAAGGGAGACTTGGGATCAGAGGTATGTGGGGTCTACGAGAAGTGATCAGGGAAGAGATTGAAGGACGAGAGGAGAGATGAAAAAAATCCATGAAAAAGAAGGTATGCTAGACTTAAGGAGGAGAGAGATCTATTGATCTAGATGTATGGAGGGAGGAAGAGAGACTTGAGGATCAAAGGTATGTGGGTTCTGTGGATGTATGTGGGATTATTTGGGGATCGAGGCATCAAAGAACGAATGAAAACAAAAGAGAACCCATGAAAGAGAAGAAGCCATGAAAAAATACAAACTAATGAAAGTGAAGATGGAGAGGATGGAAGGGACGTGCTTAGAGAGAGCTCATGCTGGCTGTGCAGACGTGAGTATGTGAGAGGATTTTCCATTGGAATTCAAGCCCTAGACCATGGAAACAAAAATCCTTTCATCCTTTATACTTGGGAAATGACTAAAAAATATTTTCCTATCCAGTTCAAGGCACAAACACCACCAAGAAAAGTGGTTAAATAGAAACTCTTTTCTTTTCCTTTAGTTTCCAATGACACAAAACCCCCATATGGGTGTTTAGTTTAAACTACTGAACCGAATTAATCCAAATCAAGTTTTACAATTTGGTTTGGTTTTTCTACAAATAACGATTCAACTTGGCTCGAGAACTTCACAAGTTGATAAAAGAAGGTTTGATTTGAATTGAAAGGTCGGTTTAGTGGAACCAAATTAAACCGGTACATATTCATACACATCTACATCTACATACACATATATATTATTAATATCCCAAATATATGTATGAATTTATATTTTTATTCAAATTAAACTTGATAAGAAATAAACAAGTATGGTTTTAGAATACTATTATATATTATTTTTAACATTACTTTTAAAACTATTTTCTAAGCTAAGAAAAACGTAATATATTTAATCATGTATTGTATTTTAGCCTATTATTGATCAATATTTAATTTGTTTTAGTCTTTAGATCATAACTAAAAAATAAACAAGTCATGAATCTTCGGTTTGGTTTGATTTGGTTTCAATAATTAAATGATTTAGTTTGGTCTTAATTTCTTACAAACCAATTAACACGATTTGCTTTGTAATTTTGTCCAAAATTGAACCAAACCAAACTATGTGTGGCACTCATAGAATTTTTGACTTCAATCAAGTTACATAAAAGTCATGAATCCATTATTTGTATTAGTTTATTTTTATGCTTCTTTATCTTATTAATTTTATTTTTGAAAAAAGCAGTAGGCTTGAGAATTTAGGCACATGTCTCATTATGTAACAACAAATCTTTACCACGTGTTGATTGCTTAAGAAGAATGTGATGTCATGTGTAAGAAAGAGAGAAAGGGATTAATTCAGCACATAGAATACTATGCCATGTTGTTCTTTTTATAATCATTGATATGTACAATTTTGGAAATAGTGAGTATAGAAAGATAATCAAAAGATTAGCTATGATACAACCAATGAATGAGAAAATCATGGGTTAGCATCATCATAGCCGTTGATATGTACAATTTATGAATTAATGAGTATAGAAAAATATTCAAAAGATTGACTGTGATGCAGCTAATGAATGTGGCGAGAATCATGGGTTAGTATCATCAAAAGATTGGTTGTGAAGTAGCTAATGAATGTGGCAAGAATCATGGATTAGTGGTTGTCTATTATTTAGTGCTAACATCCCCCCACAAGCTGAGGGGAGTGACGTGAACCATCAGCTTGTGTCTGGATTGTGAGAATCATTTTGAGGAGAGTCCTTTAGTGAATACATCGGCAATCTAATCAACTAAAGGAAGATAGCATACTTGAAGATTGTTAGCCGTAATTTGCTCATGAACAAAATGAAAGTCAATGACTACATGTTTCGTCCAAGAGTGAAAAATCGGATTAGTTGCATGGTATACAACTAAGATATTGTCACACCAAATAACTAGAGTGGTTGATAGGGGAAGGTGTAGTTCTTGCAACAACGATCATAACCAAAAGATTTCAACTGCTGTATTGGCAATTCCCATGTATTCTGATTCCATTGATAAGCGAGTTACGGTCCTTTGTTTCTTGGCACTCGATGTAATTAGATTGGAACCAAGAAAGACACAATATCCACTGACAACATGTCAATCAATTGGGTCACCAGCCCAATCTTTGTCCGTATAGGCATGAAGAGTGGAGCAATCAAAAGGACAAATGCGAAGGTCATAGGAGATAATGGATTTTAAGTAATGGAGAATTCTCTTTACAGCAATCCAATGAATGTTAGATGATGAATACATATGTTGGCAGCGAAGGCATGGCAACGTTAAGAACTCTGACGAGTAAGGATTTCAGTGATGGTTTTTCTCTTCTGTGTCTTTTTTCTTCAATCCATCACCTCTATATGTAGGGAGCATATACATGCCCATTACCCCCTTCGCTCAAAACGCTCCCATGATTTCCGACGCCATTACCTATAACCGTTACACAATTATTCATTGACCATAGTCCAACATCTCCCAGTTGGTCACGAAGACCAAGTACTATTTTCCTTTCTCACTATTTACGGAAAGTAAAAAATTATTTTCCATTTTCACTCCCATTATTCATGAGAATGTTCTTCATTTCCATCATCTATAAAAATGTTCCTCAATCCCGTCAAGCCAACAAACTTGATGAATTTTTCCACTAGAATCTCTTTCGTCAAAGGATCAGCAATCATATTATCTGTGGGAACATAACTTAATTTTATATCTCCTTTTCCACAATATAACGAATATAATGATGTTGTATTTCAATATGTTTTCCTCTTGAACAATTAACATCACTATTTATATGGTTGGTTACAGCTTGGTTGTCATATCTATTGGACCACTTATCAAATTAAGGTTTAAATCATTCAAAAACCTTCTGATCCAAACGACAACTGTGGTTGTTGTACTACAGGCAACATATTTAGCTTCTTGTGTGTATTTAACTACACATCCTTACTTTTTACTGCCCTAAGATACAACACCACCTCTAAAAATGAACAAGTGTCCTGAAGTGGACTTTCCATCATCTTTGTCACCACCAAAATTTGCATCTGAATAACCAAACACTTCATGCTCTTCCGCTTAATATATAAGCTTGTAGTGCAATGTTCCTTTTATATATTTCATTATTCTTTTAATAGCTTCTTAATATGTCATTTAGAGATTGCTTCGGTACCTACTTACTAAACTTATAGAAGATGCCAAGTCCAGCCATGTACACAACATCGCATACATCAAACTTCCAACCGCTTGAGCATATGGTACTTTCAAAAGTTGTTTTCCCTTTCCAAGACAATGGTTCTTACTTAATCTTGTCCCACACACATATGGTGTAGGTGTCGATGTGCTATTTTGCATTCCAAACCATTTAAGTACTGAACGTAGATAATTCTCTTAACTTATACTCAACATTTTAAACTTCTAATCTCTAAGGATTTGTATTTCAAGAACATAAGATGCTTCTCCCATGTCATTTTGACCCTTCTGCCTTTGTGATTATATATCTTGATGCATGGTGAATGGATTTTGGTTTCGTTTATGTGGATTTGGAGCAGACTCGAGGGTCTACATCTTATCTTTTATGAAAAATTTTTGGTGCTTGTTTAGGGGGTCCGATAGGAGGTCCCAGTTGAGGCGATTTTAGATTGTAGGGTTTTGGGCCGTTTCCTGGGATCATAGAATTCAGCATACAGAAGTGAAACGGCATACCGAATCAGTGAATTTTGGTATACCGATTTCATTTGGTATACTATATTTCTGTTAGTTTGGTCCTCTGGTCGATTCAGCCTATTGAATCACCTCGGTCGACTGATCCAATGGATTTTGGCATACCGGAGCTAGAACGGCATGCCGAATCAGTGGATTTTGGCATATAGAACCTGACTTCTGGCATGCCGAATCAGGGCCCAAATATGTTTATAAAATGAGTTTCCTGAGGACTTTCTTAATTGCTGTGTTTTGTCCCATTAAGAGGGACTAAGGGGCCATCAGTGGTGGTCTCTTGGGACCCCTGATGCGTCGTTTTGCCGAAGTTTTGGAAGAATTTTCAAAGATATGAAAATGGTTTTGGAAATGGATTTCAAAGGAATAGTTGGCCTATTTTGGAAAATGTTTTCCTGATTTTCTGTGTGCAGGCCGAGACAGTGTGGGACCGTGTCGTCGGGACCAGGAAATGTCACGACATTCTCGGATAGTCGAGCGCGACTCCCTGGTTGAGGTTGGGGGCCGAGATACCTGAGGTTGAGGGGCGTCAGGTCCTGCAGGTATGAGACTCCTTGATTGTCGTCTCAAGGCTAGGGTTGTGGTCTGCGGGTTGAGATGTCTTATGGCATAACGGGGAGGTATGATACTCCTGCTGTCGCTGTGAGCACTGAGGGTCGGGTGTCGTCGGGTGTGGAGGACACTCCCTCCTGAGCACCATGTGTGAAGAACGCCGTGAGGAGGCGTACCCTGTGGTGGCCAGTGCGGGTAGGACACGTGCCCCGTAGCTGGTAGCGTCCTGAGAGACTAGATAGCCTTCCTAGGGAGGGGCTGACTTTGTGAGGGTTCTCCAGGTTGGGAGAATCGCGGGATGGTGATCACTTCTACATAGGATTGCTTCACCGTGGCAGTGCAGAACACCGTGGTCGCTCCTCGATGGACTGTGTGTGGCCAGAGTTTGGTTGCCTGGCGTTGGGCTTCCCGACTCACTGTGTGTGGTTTTGGCCATTGAGGGCCTTTGCTTGTGGCTTTGGGCTAGTAAAGCCTTGATTGTGGTTTTGGTCGGTGTGGATCTGGTTTGTGAGGTTTTGAGAAAATGATTTGCGAAATAAATTTAAAAGGAAAATTGACTATAGTTTTGTTTTCTGCGGTTTTCGTGGGGTGCGTACTAGGTGACTTTTGTCACTCATACGTTTTTCCTCATTTTTTTGGTTTGCAGGTGCAGGCTTGTTGAGGGTTAGCATAGTACATATAGTTTAGAATCTCCTAGCTGCACACAAAGGTTCCTGGTAGTTAGATATTTACTGTTCGGCTTTAATTTTCTCGTAATTTAATTTATTTTAAATTATTGTGGAAAATAAGGGGCGTGACAGTTTTTGGTATCAGAGCTCTAGGTTCACTAGGTTAATGCTATACCTAGGGTGTCCGGTTTAAAGACTCCATAGGTTTTGCATGCATGGTAGAGTCTACACCTAATTTTTCACCATGGTTTTCTAGTTGTTGCTTTGTTTGTGGTGCAGGTTCTTTGCCTTTCTCCAGTAGGATGCCTCCTCATGGTCGTAAGGGCAAGGCCCCTATCGAGGAGACCGAGTCCCGAGAGGACGTAAGCGGATGGAAGGAGGTTTGTGCAGAACTGAGGAGTTTGGCTCACGAGATCTCTCACGTATTTAGCAAGAGTAGTGCTAGTGAACCGTTGGGTGACCTATGGCTGAACTAGTTCACGAAGCTTCGTCTGCCGTCATTCAAGGGCAAGGTCAGTGCTGAGGAGAGCAAGGTCTAGTTGAAGAAGGTAGTGAAGATGCTGGAGAGCATGGCGTGCCTGGAAGAGCATTGGGTGCGGCTTGTGATGTACTTGCTGCATGGTGAGGCAGATAGGTGGTGGAAATCTGTGAGGCGGCTAAAGTTCCCAGACTCAGTCACTGTTAGCATCCAATAGAAGGATTTTAAGACGGCCTTCTATGACAAGTATTTTCCCGCTCATGTGAAGGAGCAGCTTCGCCAAGATTTTTGGAGTTTGGAGTAGGGCACGATGTCGGTGCTCGAGTATGAGACTGAGTTCGCCCGGCTGGAACGCTTTGCTCCTGCCTTTGAGTCTGAGGAGGAGCGGGCGCATAGGTTTTTGGACGGCTTGAACCCTGGGTTACGGGTGAAGGTGATCGGCTGTAGATGCCAGACTGTGGAGGACATGGTTGGGATGGCTTACCGCTTCGAGGCGGAGCACCAAAAGTTTCTGGAGAGTCGTCCCAAGGGGAAAGGTAAGTCTTCTTTTACCTCCCAGTTCTCTTTCTCCAGTCCTCCAAGTGTCGATAGCTTAGGTAGCCCTGAGAAGAAGCAGAAGGCGAGGTCCAGTGTTTCCTCTGCGGGCCGATAGAGTTTTGCTAGGGGAAGCGGATCTAGCCTCAGTCAAACAGGGTCCAATGCTCCTGGTGGGAACCAGTGCTTCAACTGTGGTCAGGTGGGCCACATTATTTCATATTGTCCTCATCCTAGGCGAGCTCCCTCTCCAATGGTGTGCTATAATTGTAGGAAGGTGGGACACTTTCATAGATCTTGTCCAGAACCGCCTAAGAAGGCAGGAAGCACACCGCAGCAGCTGACTAGGGGACGGGTGTTCACCATCGCAACTCCAGGCGTTGGGTCTTCGGGAGATGTTGTTGAGGGTAAGGATGAATAGTTGGTTCTGTAACCCTATGAGATATGTTGTAATCTCCTTGTAATCTGGACATCTGCTTGATTGTATGGATGTGTGGTGTTATTTTGTTTGGCCATCAGGTTCTTCCATTGTGGCTGGCCGGATGGCCAAAGTGTTGTTTGACTAAGGGAGTCCTTTCTCCTTTATCTTCGCAGCGTAGTTGGAAAGAGACCAGCTAGACTGGCCTTTCATCTCAGCGTGGCGACGCCACTAGGGGAGCACAGTTTGGCATGGAAGTATCTATGGTCTATCAACTTGACGCTAAATGGTAGAGTGTTCGACGCCAACCTGATCGTGATGGACATGCAGGAGTACGATGTGATACTCGACATGGATTGCTTGGTGCAGCAGTTCGCTTTGATTGACTGTGCTCGGAAGAGAGTTTATTTTGGGTCTCCTGAGGATGGGTCTTTCTTTATGCAAGGTAGGTGTCAGGGTGAACCGAAACTTGTCATTTCAGCTATGAAGGCTTATAAGTCTTTGGTCAAGAGTTGTGTGGGATATCTAGCCAGTATAGTCACCTCCACTTCTCCTGAGTTGGGTGTTCACAACATCTTTGTGGTGTGTGAATATCCCAATGTTTTCCCTATAAATTTGCCTGGTATGCCACCACACAGGGAAGTAGAGTTCTCGATCAATCTGATACTTTGTCAAAGCCTCCTTATCGCATGGCGCCAGCGGAATTGCGAAAGCTCAAGACTCAGTTGTAGGAGTTGGTGGACAAGGGGTTTATCAGGCGAAGTGTATCTCCGTGAGGAGCGCCTGTCTTGTTCGTCCGTAAGAAGGATGGTTCGCTCCGACTGTGTATAGATTATCAGATGCTGAACCAGATCACAGTGAAGAACAAGTATCCCCTGTCTAGTAGTAACCATGCCAGCGACAGCCTCAAGGACTTTGACGCGAAAGGCCAAATGCACGAGGGTCGGCAAAGTCGCGGCAAAAATAAAATGAAAATAAGAATGCAAATGCAGGAGTCGCAACCTAGTCTATTAAAATGGAAGACGAGGAAAACCATATAAAACATGCAAATCATGCAATGGAAAAGCAGGTCATAAACCAAAAATGGGTAAGGATCCCTGTTACGCACGACGAAGGTATTAGGCACCCTCGTGCGTCCGATAAATCGGTCTTCTATTGGTTTCTCATTTGCTTATGAAA
>JAMKQA010005642.1:0-17096 GCA_024699735.1 Posidonia australis
TTTTTTTATCATTTCCATGGACTTCCGTAAATTTACCGCGTTTCCACCGACATTTCCACCGATGTCCGACACGTTTCCTATTTTTGTCGGACCGAAGTTCGACACGAAACCGACATTTGATTCTATGCCCGCAACCACAACCACGATCACAAACCGATGTCACCATAGCAGACTGATATGAGAGAGTTGACAAAGTGTTAGTGGAAACACATAAAGCTCAAGCAAAAGTAAAAGTTAAGGAGGGAGCAGTATCTGTAACAAGAATATTACCATGAATTTGAGCCGCAACATAAAGAGGTAATCTAGAAAGGAACTTAGTCACCACCAAACCATCTCGATACTCTTTGAGGTTCTTCGCATCAGTGACAATGTGAGTAGATGGACATCCAGTTCATCCATAAAAGCACGAAGAGAGGTGTAGTACTCCTGAATAGTCTGATCTCCCCACTGTAGAGAGAAAAAAATTCTCATATATCTCATAAACCCTGGAAATGTTCTTCTTATCACCATACGTTTCCTTCAGGGTGTCCCAGATCTTTTTGGTAGGAGTTAAAAACATCATATCAGAAGTGATGCTTGGTTCTATACTATTAACCAACCAAGAGGTAACCCCATAGTTCGTAGCAAGCTAGTCTTTATAAGTAGGGTCCTTATGGGGGGAAGTGTTGTCAGTACTGTGTTTACTTTGCAATAGGCTCCCAAAAACACTATAAATGTCTTTGTTCATAAGAGATAATTCTATCCATTCAATTTTATTATTCTACCACTTAGATTGTGAAGCCACATATCACCGAAGGAGGAAGAGGAGACCATTGTTTATGCCAACAATGTCAAAAAACATGAGCAAAGGCACGAACAAGCACGAATACCCACATATCAGCAGTCAGCACATAAACAGACCAAACAAGGTCTGAATAGTCACAATTAGGAACGCAGCAACCGCATAAGAACTCATAGCATCCTAGCACATCTCCCCGACTAGCAACAGAGTTGCAACTTTTGCTGAAAGGGGCTGAAACTGCCGTTGGACAGCCTGCAGGCTAGAGGAGGAGCCACCAGACAATGGAAGAGAGGGAGGAGGGGTCAATGGACGACCTGGAGATCAGAACAGGGGCCCCAGGAGGTGCTGGAGGCCTGCGGTAGTGCAGGTGGCCAGTGGAAAAGAAGGGTGGTGGTTGACAGTGGTGGAGAAAATTAGGATTAGGCTAGTGATACCATGTTACAGTGAAAGAGAATTATATTATATTCTAACAAAGAGAGAAAAATCTCTTATATATAAGAGAACACATAATTGTCTTACAAGAAACCTCATAAATGAATAACACAAAGATCCATATAAGGATCCATCTACTCTAAATAATTTAAATAAGACTTCTAATAAGCCCCAATTGGAATTCTTCGATCATAGGATTACACCTTTTTTTAGGAGTTAGGATTATGCAAGAGAAATTGGGGAAAAGGTTTTTTTTTTACTGGGTCAAGATTTCTACTGAAAGAGTAATGATAACATTGGTAAAGTTGACAATTTTTTTAACCATGGTTAGAATATAACAGGCCAAATAGAAATCAGCCAAAAAGAAAGCTAAAAATACACACAAGTATGGTTGATTATTAATTTATTATGACTTGGCACTAACTGAACTATGACGCATTCTTAAGAGGAGTGGGATATACAACAATCTCAAAGCAGAAAAGGGATGGCTTTCCAAAGGTTTAGTCTTTTTTCTTCTTTGATAATCTGGTAAAAATCACTATTCAGAAGTAATCTTATGAGGAACCCCATAAAACAACAAATACAAAAGCATTTTAGGCTTGATTGGAGAAGTCACAAAAATTCCCTTCATAGCATACAGAAGCATGTATGGGCTCTTGTCATCTTTCTATTTGACTTTGATTGGAAGAAGAAACAGCACGTCCTACATTTAAATAGTCTATATTTGTTTTTCTTTTGCAGAAGAAGATGACCGCGCACGAGCCCATAAGCAAAAAGAGATGAAAAAAAATCTGTACGGGACAAAAGGAGAGTAAACAACAGAAACATTAACTAAACTGATAAGCAAAGAGAATAGAGCTCTGATAGCAGGATTATTTCCAAAAATACAGGTGGCAACCAATTCTCACTTTTCAGTATGAGAAATAATAATTAGCTGGCTATTGTTGACACTATTGAAAAATAATAGAGAACATACACCATGGATGGGCCGCCTTCTGAAGGATGGTCTCGAGCGTGTCATAGACGACCTTGCTGTCGACCAAGAAGCAAAGGTAGTTGTTGACAGTGAAGTCAAGCTTGGCGATTGGCTTTGAGGCTGGCTCCCTCTCCCCTTCCTTAGCCTGGTCTCTGGTGTGTAGCTTCATGGCGACAAACCTCATCTCCTCGACAAACCCCTTGGCCTCTCCCGGGTATCTCTTCTTCTTCGGCGTTTCTGCTGTTGTCGCCGAGACGATGGTCGACCTCGACCTCGACCTGCAGGGTGGAAGCTTCAGCTTGAAGAGAGAGCAGCCTTGTGTCCTGCTGGAGAGGGAGGAAGAGGAGGAGGAGGAGGAGGAGGAAGAAGAGGAAGGGGAAAAAGGGTTGTTGTTGAGAGAGAGAGGCAGAAATTGAAGGCGTGAAGAAGGGGGCATGCAGTTGTTGAGGTCGGAAAAGGAACCAACTACAATTTTTGCTGCAGAAGCCGCCATTGGAATGGGGATGAGATTGGGAGAAGAAGAAGAGGTGATTGATTTGGTTGTTAATGTTGTGGAAGAAGAAAGAAGCAGAAGGCAATACAGATAAATTGAGGAACGCAGACGACTTCAATAACAGTGCTGATGGCGGTGGTGCTGCAGTAACTCTGCGGCTTCCCATCCCAACACCTTAAATTAGTGCCTTACCCGTTTGGGGTGTGCAGGATTCCGTTTGGTTGGATGTTAGGTTTTGAATACTTTTCAAATTGAATGGAATTATTTTATCTGTTTGAACCGGGAATCACTCAAAATCAGTTGATTCAGTTAAATTCGAGATTTAACTATTTAATAAAATATATAAAAATAATAAGATATTGATATATCTTATTAAATTTCTCATATAATTATATTCTTTTAATATAATGTTAATTATCTTTATATGTAATATTATATCATGTATTATTTGACTTTATATTCAATAATATAAAATTACGTAAGTGGTATGATAATATGCACTTCTGCTCGATTATGAAGTCGTTCGTCAGGAGATTGTATCCGTTTAGACCTAATTTACACCTACTCAATTTTTAAACCAATTACTTGGAACGATTCAACCTTTAATTGGGTTGGGTAACCGATGTCATATCATACAAATGTCATTCACCGCTAATGACATGGCACAACTTATCCAATTGATCGCCCTACTCGACCTTCAAGCCTATCATTTGTAACAATCCAATCCCAAACTGGATAGTGCAACTAACCAATCTCATATCACTTATATTATTATTAAATCATGTTAGATCACGTATTTTTATTAACATGTATTTGATCATATGTATATTTGATCTTGTATTCTCTCTTGCTTGCATTAGATCATGTATTTTCATCGACATTATATACGATTGTACATATGTTTGATTTTATGCTTTGAATCTCGACATCAATCCCAAAATGGAAGTGTAACACTAACTACATATTAATTTTGATATCATATTCGAAACATACATGAAAACCATAGGCTAATTTCAACATTATACTTGAACATACATAAGTACAGTATATGAGTGATTTCATCATTCATCGCGGATGTCGTGGTACGACTTATTCAATCGATTGACCGGATGTCTATAGGTCGATCGCTTGAGGAGCAATGTCTATTTGACTATTTTCCTCTTTTGCTTGGTTTCTAAGCCGAACCCCAAATCAAGTTGAGCGATACTAATATTAACTCCTCTAACTTCATTGTTACTTGATTGAGAAACCAATATTTAAAATTTCACGTTGTTATTGCGCTATCTAATATCTTAATGCTCAAAACTCTACATTCTCCTCCATTATTTGCATGGTTCAATCTAAGAGATCAATTTCAAACGGCACTTCCACCACCACCATTACCTTGATATTGCCTACTCCGAGATCCCGACGCTTAAAGACTACCTCCTCCTCCACCATTATCGCCAGCAACGTAAAGAACATGACAACATCGATAAAAATGAAATCAACAACAATATTGCGATGAAGAGGAGGGACAAGAAGACAAAAAGATGGACGCTCGAGCAACCATCTTGATGCTCGATCTATCCATGAATGGGGCAATTAGTTGGAATACACTTAAATAAACTTTCTTTCACAAATCTCATTAATCGCCAAAATGCGGCGAAAGCTTGTTCTTCAAAGTTTCGAAAAAGAAGTACCGTTCCTATAAAATTTTCAAAGGAGTTGTAAATGGATTTTTTGGATTTAAATGTATTATACTCCACATTTATCATACTTGTTTCCTTTTTGGATCTCTTCTTCTTGATAAATCCTCTCCCACTTCCCCTTTCTTCTCACCACCTTCCGTTAAGTCTTCATCCGTGGAAGATTACAAAGTACACACGTGAGCAAGATTTTTATACCACGTAATTGGATAGTTGTATCGTGTAGGACTCTCAACTTTCTAAAGGATTGCTTTCAACTGTTGAGTAAGTGAGCTTCCAAATTGTGTGTAAGATATTGTGGAAGGGATTATTTGTAGGCCTTGAAATCGGGCTGGACCCATCTAACTTAAAATTATGTAGGCCCATTACTATTTTGTGTCAACCTAGTCCGAGATCGTCAATCATTTGGACCGCGTTGGAATTATAAATCTCTTGGTCCTAACATAGCCAACAACCCTATTTGTTTTAAATCGGACTTGATTTCGGATCACTCTAATTGACTTGTTAATATTTAAAAAAATTATAAAAATAAAAAATAAACATTCACTAACATAAAATAGATGTCTGCTAACAAAAACAGACAACTTTTACGGAGCAAATATTCAATTTTTTTGAATAGAATGTACTGCGCACAAAAAAATGAACATTCGTTTTCTTGATAGAATGTTGTTAATATTAAGAAATTTCAAACTTAATATAGGCCCATAAAGAATTAAAGTCTATTAAAATTGGACTCAATATACACATGACATACCTCTTTGAAGACCCAAAAGGGGTTAGGCTACCAATCTAACTATATGAGAGGATGTACCAATAAATTCAATTGCATGTATGTAAAGTAGAATTTTTTTTAAGGTAGAAATTATTGCCAAGACATACTACATTGACATGCCAAGTTACCAATAGGATATTGGGCGTCTCGACAAAGTTCACAACATAAAGTGGAATTATTTTGAAAGGCAAAAGATATCATTGAGATATTATATTCTTTGATACTTTGAATTTAAAAGTCAAAATATATCCATATTTGAATTCAAGACAAGTGACCTTCTTATAAATAAAAACCCTTCTCATTCATTGAGAAGGATTTGATATTTACATAAAAGATTTACCAGCAATCGACATCCATAGAAATTGGCATCTAGAGACAATCTATAGAAGATCGACATCTCTACAGTTGCATTTACAATCAATCATTAGATACATACATCTAGAAATCCAGAGACCGATATCCAAACTTTCATCCCGAGATAGAGAGAAAGAGGAGAAAGATTGCTTGAAGAGTTCCTAGACACTTAACTGCGACGCCAGTCTTCCTACATCCGAGTAAACATCAACAAAGAGAACACCTGATACGTAAGGTATCTTTTTTCCCACCTAAGATTGCCTAATTATACGACGATAGATATGTTTAGATCTCATATAGATTCTCAATAATGTAATATTTACATCACATGTATTCTATATTGACCCTATATACAACATTATACAATATATTATTTGACATTATATTTAGTAATACAAATTTCCATGTTCAACACATGATTACATAGACTTTTTCGACATCATATTTGAATATATATGAAAGTCACATGTGATCATGGTAAATGTTCATTTGACCTTAGCGTTGGGGTGTTTTGCATCATTCAGCTTTGAACCGAGTCGAGTGATTGATCATACGTTAGACATGGATCATTCGCTGCAGATGTTGTGGCATAACTCACTTGGCCAATTGTTAGGGGGTACAATGCTTGTGACTTGGTTCTCCCCTGCTTGGCTTTCAAGCCGATCGATCAGGTTAGGCTCTAGTACCATATTCTTTTGACGTCTTATTCAAATACATCCTTCTTGATATATAATAGGAGATAGAATATGATATCATAAACCAAATTCATATTGCCATTATATTCAATTTAATTTGGCACTAATCCAATTAAATCATATCAGATCTCCTAATTAAATCATGTTTGATCTCATAATTAAATCGATATTATATTTGATTTCACATTTAAGCATGTGTTTTTATCGACATTATATTCGATAATATGTGTTTAATCTGATATTTTTCTCAAACATCATGTAAGTTAACCACATGTTAATTTCGGTATTATATTTGAATATACATAAAAATCAAATGTCATCTTGGCCTTGAATTAGGCTAGGCGATTGATCGCAAGATAATACATGTATGAATCAATATCAAATAATACATTCAAATAAATGGTGGTGTCGATCACAAGATACTTAGTACAACATTGACATTTAGTCTTTGAACAAAAATATCAACTTGTAAGTGGTATTTTTAATGTAGTAATCAAATATCGACAATCAATCGTGTTAAATAATAAGTGTTTCTTTAGACCGACTTATTATTCACTTGGAAAATTTGATGATTGTTACATATTTATTATCACAGGCATGCTTAAAATTCAGTCAACTAGGATCTCTCTTTTGGTTGATAGCTATTCGCATGAATTTTAAAAATGTAATCATTTTAATATTCCAAATAAATTAATTTACATAACAAAGACTACTTTAGTAACATGTTGCTTCAATTAATCTATTTAGCAATATCAAATATTCAAAAGAAATAAGCACTAAAACTTAAATTATTATTGTTGCCTTGTTGGTAAAATTGTGCCCAAGTGGACGTCCGTAAACACCTTGATGTGCACAAAAATGTGCCTTGACGGACATCCACAATTATCCTAACGTACACAGGAATTGAGTGAACTTCTGTTATTTTCCTAATTTGTCCAGAGAGTTGGTGAATGTCCATTAATTCCTTGTTGAGTTTGGTGTCTATGATGCCTCTTACAATACTACTTCTCCAAAGCAAACCCTATTTCTTGATCATAGAGGGGAAAAATAACTTGATTTTTATATTGATCAGGCATACTCCTTGATGATTTAAACATGATTTACTCTGATACCACTTGTTGAAATAAATATATGACATAGATTTGATATATAACAATTGGAAAGAACATAAAAGGTGAAAACTCTATGTTTTTCTCTCATAAGATCTTAATATGATAAATCATCAAAGATTAAATATAATCAGAAGTGTACTTGAATCCATAGAAAAGATCTAGACTACGAGCTTTAAGGATTTGAATTTCTAAGCCTTGAGTGTGTTAGATTTTCTAGAGAGAGTGGGACCTTCTTATTTTTCGAGATGGGATTAATTAAAGAGGCTTCCAATTATACCCATTATATATAGAGGAAACAAGACCTTTGGTTTCTATACATAATCAACCTATACTATATATGAGATGACATTTAGCTCTATAACTTAAACCATATTAGATCACTTTAAATGGACCAATCCTTTTAGATAGCCTACAATACTTGATTAATACTATATGTAAGCTCTCATATTAGATAAATATATCTAACATTATGGGTATAAAACTATAGACTATGTGCATTGACTTGTAAGTAGAATGATATCTTATAATGCACAAACTAAATAATTCATAATCCATATAGTCCATGGTGAAACAATTTAAGGTCTGTTTGGAATTATCTTTGAATAGTTTTTGACCATAGTTTTTGGAAGAAGTTAGAAAAACCTAGAAGTAGTTCTAAATGATCATTTTCTCTGAGATTCTACTAAAAACCATCAACTTCTAGCCTTTGTTTATACATATCAAACTTAACTTCTATAGAATCTTAAAAAATGTAACTTATGGTAGAAACTGAATGTATGACAATCTTAATTTCAAATTATATTTATCTATTTCATTCTAATTACCTAAAAATGTCACTACCATTTACCACAATTTTATCATTCATTTCCAAATCAAATCTTCAACCGTTCAAATCAAAACTTCAATTAGTATGCTCTACGAAATATTTATTTATAGCTTGTGACGGAGCAAGCACCTTCATTTCCTCAAAATGTCAGACTTGTGATGGATTCCAATAAAAAAAAAAAGGGAAAAAAGAATACCAACAAGAAGAAAGTTGTGGATTAAACACAATAAACTCTGGAATTAGCAAAGTGGATGTGGCATTCCAATCACACTGACACGGTAGGGATGTGGATATTAGCCCAACACCAAAATATGCTTGGGTTAGAGATACGATACAAGCTAGACTAATTGGCAGCTGTCTGATTGAAGTTCCACAGCTATACATGTGTATGTGTATGTGTATGCGTATCCCTTCATCCTATTCCGCGGGCTAGCTTCACAAAAAGCAGCATGACATTAATAACGTTTAAGAACACAAAAACAAGAAGAAGGAAATCACTGACGTATAATTAATCCAATATGAAGCAGCAGCTAAAGGAGAAAGTAATGATTAATTAAAAAGGTAGAAGTTAAAATTCCTGGTCTTTCTCTTTCCTACTGAAGACATCAAAGTATGGGCTACACGGTGCTGCCACAGCCACAGGATTGGACGGCCGAAACGAGCTGGAGCTCTCATCCACGTAATCTCCGGCGGGAGATCGGCCACCACCTCTACCTCCTCCTTTCAGAAACTGAAAGGAGCTTCGGCCATCTTCGTCATGATGATGCCCACGATGGGACCTGGGGTTCCATTCATGTAGAGAAAGGGTGGGAGGAGAGATGCCTGGCCCAACTCCATACTGTACCGAAGATCCATCATCATCGCTTCCCTTACCAGAAGCAGAAGTTTTAGCATCCCTGACTGCAGTTGGGGAGGTTGGGGAGTCAGAGCCGGTGAGGCGTTGGACGAGTGCCATGAATTCACTGGCTTCCGCATGAATCACCTTTGGAGGAACCACGTAGATTACAACTGGCTTTGACGTCGAACCCGTCGGCTTTCTGATCTTGTAGGAGTCCTTTCCTACCATCAGAGGTCCAGGTGCGCCTTGGCGTTCCATCTTCCGGCGAGACTTGCCATTCACGTCGAAAAGATTCAGAGCAGCCATGCCGTTGGATCTTTTCACTGTTCCTCTTGCACGGACGGAGGGATCGATAAACACAGACAGAACCTCGGGAAAGGTATGGGTATGGTACGGCTCTTCTTCGTGTTATCCACTGCCCCCATTCAAAAGTCAACGTATCCTGATCATTGAAATGGTCTGATCGAACACTTCGTGCCTACTTTTACTTTGGTACCTATTAATGGTACCAAATCTAATCTAATCTCACAAGGACATACCTAATTTAATAATCGCCACCAAAATGACAGATCATGACAGTGAAAGGAAAAGGAAAGAAGGTAGAACATACACATGGTTATCACAAGTTATGACTAATATAAGCTGCTATTCTAACAAGGAAGGGTTCATTATCAGGACTAGGTCAACAATTAACAGAAATCAGCCGTTCCATTTACTATACAGCAACTCAGAGGACGTTCTCCCTCCTTCGGTTGGAAAGCAGATGCTACGTTGTCTATTCATATTCCATTACAAGACTTGAGCTTGAAGCTACCATGCTTTTTAGAAGAAACCTTCAATTTTTCGTTGAACGTGAGCCTTGAACGATCCAACTGTGGCCCATCTTCACAGCTGAAGAACCCAGACGGAGTCACGCCTCTTCAAAACTATGAAAGAATTAGAGTCACGCTATATTAATGGAGTAAAGAAATAAAATTCTTCTGGCCAAATATGAAGATAGACAAATAAATGTCCCTCAAGCTTGAATAAGTCGATGCACATGTGAACTGACCACAACAAGACACGAGAATAATAAATAAAGCTTTAGCATGATAGATTGCTCTAGGTTTTACGGTAGAAAGTTTCAAACAAGAAACCAACAGTCGGCCCCTTTCTACATTTGATTAGGATGGACTCTTAGTTACCATAGATAACTACAAGATTAAAAAGAACACATGTTTGTGGAGGATGCAAAAACCTTGACCACAAACAACATACCACAAGGCGACCGAGGGAAGCAGATTTTTTTTTTCTGACTCAAAGGTGGTTTTCATTTACACAACGACTGATTGTGACAGTCATCACAACAAACACAGCACTCAACAGCATATGGCTGCAGTGAAATGTTAGAAAAAAGAGGTCCTTCCAATGGAAATGAAGATGACGATCTTCTAATACTTCCAGGCTCGACAACTCCATCTTTCCATCTTAAACAATTAATAGAATATGCCTTCAAAAACCAGTTGTTAAGTTCATCCTTGGGCAAGAGGGCAATACCGGATAAGAGGTTTTGTGAAAGCTAACTCAAAAACCAGATGCAAGCTGGAAGCAGAAATACCGGATAAGAGGTTTTGTGAAAGCTAACTCAAAAACCAAATGCAAGCTGGAAGCGGCAATAAAGAGGAGCAGATATTTTATTGAATTTTAAAATGATATGTTTTTGCTGTTTTTTTAAAAACGATTTTTAATATATATTACAATTATAACAAACACTTAGGCTATGAGACCACCACCAAGTAAAACAGATTCTCATAATTTTTTTCTCGTCGTTCATGAGATATGAACATAGAAAGGAAATAATATAATAATATGATTGTAATATATATGATGTCTATGGGAATCAAACTCTCGACTATGTCAATAAACTATTTTAACAAAAAGGGGCCAGTGTTGCAATGCAGTTTTCTACACCTTCTTCCTTCGGATAAGTCAGATTGCCATTCATCTGAGATCTATTGCAACTCTGAATTAGTAATCCACCAGACAAAGAAGAACTTATTTTTTGCTACTCTTAACTTTTTCCTGCCTCTTGAGATTAATTTAGTCGCTTGGATTGGAAATGAAAGGGACCGCCTCATGTATTCAATATAGTGAAAATTATAGTGAATGTTTTAATAGGTATTATAACGACCTAGTTTTAGAAGTGGTATTTTGGTCAGATATTTTAATAGAGTTCTAGATCGTTAGACCCTGGGTGTCCTGTCTTATGCCTGAATTAGTCGGTTTCTGGCCTTTTTGATGTGGTGTGGTTCGAATATTGTATCAACTCTCGTGGGAGTTTTGAGGGTTTGCTCTGTACTCTGATGGCGGATCTCGATTTGCACGAGTCATGTGAACGTGGAAGGTTGCGTGATCTAGTTTCGTACTTACGGCTTCCTTTCTTTTCTTTCCTTCTTTCTCTTTCCTTCTTTCTTTTCTCTTCCCCAGGCCTCACCCCCACTCCTTCTCTTCTCCTTCTCCTTCTCCTTCTCCTTCTTCTTCTTCTTCTTCTTCTTCTTCTTCGTTGGAGGGAGGAGAGACGGAGAGAGAGAGAGAGAGAGAGAGAGAGAGAGAGAGAGAGAGAGAGAGAGATGACCGGAGAAGGAAGGATGCAGCCGTCATCGTACCGCCGTCGTTGTGTGGAGGAGAGGAGCAACTTGTGGTCGGAGGAGGAGCGTCGCTGTTTGCCGCCCGTCGCTGCCATGCCTTTGGTGGAGGTATGCATCCTGTAGATTTTCTTTTGGTTCCAAATTTTTACCATAAGTGCATGATAGCGTGCTGGTAATTGTAGTAATTTTAGTAGAATTTATTGTGATTTGAGGTGAATAGTGCTTCATTTGTGTTTTTTGTTGATTTCTGAAGATCTGCCTGATGGATCTCGGTGTTGCTTGTCTGGTTTTTTTGATATATTATTTACATGGTTTGGATTGGTGGTTTGCAGAATTGAGCTTTGGGTCCCATTTCGGGGTGCCCTACAGTTGCCTTGTTCGACATGACGAATTATTTTGGTATGTCGTTTTTATTGTAGATTGTCTCTTTGATCCTTAGTTTGGTCAACCAAATTTGTTTAGTTTACCGTTTTTGAAGTCTTGGGTGTTGACAGAATTCCTTGTTCAGTCTACTGAGCATTTTTGGTCTGTCGAATAAGAGGTTTTCGATCGATCGAGTGGTCTTTCAGTCTGTCAATCTGGTGCCTGGAGTCCAGGTTCGGTCGACCGCCCCATTTCTGTCTACCGATCCAGGCCCTGATCCTGTATTAAAATATTATACATACACACACACACACACACACACACACATACATATATGTGTGTATATATATATATTAATCTTGGAGAGATAAATATAATGGCATAAATGGTTAGGATAACCATTAGAATGATTATAGGGTTGCCTAATATGAATTAGCAAGATTCTACTTAGGGTGTGGGTAGAATAAAAGATGATATGATTTAGAAATAATAGATTCTTTCCCTAGATAGTTTAGACTGGACTTTAGAGATAATGATAGTATCCTTAGGTCTAGGGTTTGTGTGGTCTTGTGTGTGGTGCATTGAATAGAGTATTCAGTGGCACTGTTCCAGGTGTTTGAGCCGACCTAGTTGTGCTCCCGAGAGACACGAGCTAGTAGGTGTCTTACACTTGGTGCCAGAGCGTATAGTTCTAGTTGTGTTTGCTTTGCTGTGGTGTCTTCTGGGTAAATTAAACACTTAGAGGACGTTCTTGTTGGCGTTTTTTCTTGGATTGTGGTCGTGGGATGAGCGTGATGCTCGTGAACCTAGTCGCTCCCAAGGTGTTTTGCCTAGGCCTGACAGGAGAGTTGTCGAGGCCATGTTTTGTATTGTAGTTTCTCGACCTTTGGTTTTCGTGTCGCTGTTGGGCATAGTGTTTCATGAGTTTTAAAGGATATTTAATGGTTTTTGAAAAGGTTTTCCAAAAAGAGAGTTTTGGAAAGAGGGAAGTACAGATTTGAAAATGGTTTTGGAAAGAGTTTTCTAGTGCTTTCTGTTTGTGTTGAGGGCCAAGATACCTAGGGCTGAGGTTCGTCAGGTCTTGGAGGTATGACACTCATTGACTGTCGTTTCAAGGCTAGGATTGTGGTTCACCGGTTGAGGTGTTTCGTGACATGACGGGGAGGTATGATACTCTTGCTGTAACTGTGAGCACTGAGACTCGGGTGTGGAGGTATGAGACTCATTCTTGAGCACCGTGTGGAGGGCACCGTGAGGAAGCGTACCCTGTGGTGACCAGTGCGGGTGGGACGTGCACCCTATTGCTGGTAGCATTCTGAGAGAGACAGGACTGCCTTCCCAGGAGGGGTTGGCTTTGTGAGGGTTCTCCAAACAAGACGGTGGTTAGCTCCTACACAGGGTGGCACACCATGGTAGTGTAGATGCCGTGGTCACTCCTTAGTGGATTGCTTGTGGCCAGTATTGTCTGCTTGACGCTGGATAATTCGACGCATTGTTTGTGCTTGTGTTTTGTGCGGAGTCCTAGTTCAGGAAATCAGGCTTTGGGCCTAGAGGAGCCCGTGGCTTTGGCACCTGTTGAGGTGTAGTGTTATGGGAGCGGTGGCTTCGTGGTTTGGGAACAGAGGCTCCACGGATTGGTGTTGTGCTTGGGTCCGAGGGGACCATGTTGTGCAGAGCAGAGGCTCTGTATTTACATGTTTTTGAAAAGGAAAAGAAAAGAATGGTTTTAAAGACATAGTTTTTGTGATTTTGTGGCCTGCTGGGCGATGATAGATTGCTTGGTTTGGTGTTGCAGCATCTAGGAGGAATGTCAGTGCTTGTGTGCTGGGCATCAGTAGATTGCCTTTTTGGTTTGACGACATCTGGGGTGTGATACATGTGCTTGGTTGCCCTCAGCATAAGTTGTGGAGTTGTAGGTAGGGTATGTGTTGGGTGATCGTTGAGTGGTCACTCACATGTGCTTTGTTTTGTATGTTTTGGCAGGTGCAGGATAGTAACTATTGATTGCTAGTGCATATAGAAGGAATCACGCTGCCACACATTAGGGATTCAGGTGAGTGTTAGTTTAGTTTTATTTCTATTATTTAATAGTTTTATTTTATTGTTAATAACACTTAGCCTTAGCTGCATTATTAGTGTAATTATTGGCTAATAATAATGATAAAACAAATAATTAAATGTAAAATTTTAGCTAGGTTTAGTGGTAGCGACTTGGAGGTCGTTACAAGTAAAGTAAAAAATAGGTATAGCTGAAGATACCATTAATGAAATTACTCTACATATATAATCGAATATGATGTTGATGAAAACATCTGATCTATCATAAGAATGACATGAGATCAAGTTTGTATATAATCGGGTATGATGTTGATAAAAATACGTGATCTAATGCAGTTCTACAATAAAATAAAGTTTGGTGTAAATCAAATATAATGTTGATAAACATGTTGAACTTCTTTTTCTTCTGTCTAAGTATCGCTTCAAATATAATAGCGATCTAATTATGAGACTATCTATAATTTAATTTGATTAATGGAAAATATAAATTGAATATAATGCCGATGTAAATTTTTTTGATCTATGATGTCATATTATATCATCACGACATATATAAAAAAAGAAAATATCTGTGAGGGAGCGACAAGCATATGATCATGTTTCATGCATGTGGTTTTGTATTATTGAATATAGTGTCAAATAATACATTATATAACAATACATATAAGGATGATGTGAAATACATGAGATTTAAGCATTGTCTTATTGGTAATATGTCATATTTATGAGAATTAAAAAAAGTACATTACTCTATAGTGGGGTGGTCTTGAAAGAGAAAGAAAGAACCTTAAGTGTCGATCACTATCTGTAGACACCCTGATTTTGCTGTCACTTGGCAGCAGGCCCCTTTAGAAAGATGCTCTGGTTGCGACCACCAAACCCAAAAACCATAGCTCAACCTAAGCCCACTTAAGCTCACCTAAGCCCACTTAAGCTCACACAAGCCCATTTTGACCCAATCCAAGCCAATAAAAGCAAAAACCCATAATTAAAAATCCAAACTAAAATAAAACTCACTTAAATATCAAAAATTAAAATTAATTAAGCTAAAACATTTAATTGAAATCAAAACCAAATACAATCTACTTAAACCATTTAAAATTCAAATTAATTAAGTAAAAACCCTAATTAAAACCAAAATTAAGTAAAACCCATTTAAACCATTTAAAAACTCAAATTAAGTAAAATACATGTAAACCATTTAAAACTCAAATTAATTAAGTAAAAAACTCTAATTAAAACTAAAATCAAGTAAAATACATGTAAACCATTTAAAACTCAAATTAATTAAGTAAAAACCCTAATTAAAACTAAAATCAAGTAAAACCCAATAAAATCCATTAAAAACTCAAATTAAAACCAAAATCAAGTAAAACTCAATAAAATCCATTGAAAATTAAATCTAATTAAATGAAAGCCCTAATCCAAACAAAAATCAAGCAAAAAACCAATTAAATGAAAACCTAAATTAAATCCCTAATTAGATCAAATAAAAACCAATTAAATCAAAATTTAAACTAAGTCCTTAGTTAAATCAAGTAAAAACTAATTAAATCTAAATTTAAAATTAATTAAATCCAAAACTTAAATTAACCAAACTAAAATCAATTAACCAAATCCATGTAAACCCATTTAAACCTAAATCTAATCCATTTAAAACTTAAAATAATAAAACCCAAAACCCTTAATCAAAAGCCATAAAAACCTAAAATAATGAAATCCAAAAACCCTAATTAAAATCACTTAATTAAACTATAAAACCCAAAACATTAAAAATCACAAAATCTTAAAACTAAAAACCCAAAAAACCCTTAAAAAAACCCAACCCATAAAATAGCCCACAATATCCATTTCATCCTTAATCAAGAAACTTAGGTTAGCGAAAAATAATTCCGACTACCTTCTCCAGCGACAGGTCCCATGATCTCCAGCGCCATCTTAGGCCACGACCCCCGGTAACCCCCGCGATCTCCGGTGCCTATTCCTCCTCCCGCGCCATCCCTGGTCAGCTCCCATCCATCCTGGTTTGATCCACTAGCGCTCATCCACTAGAGAGGGAGATCAACGTCGCTGGAATACCAGATCGGAGTATAAAACACCATCGTTGTCGATAGCAACAGAGGCGGCTATTTTGAAACTCGAAGGAGACCCTTTTGAAACCCAGAAACCCTGTGAATCCCTAATCAAGAGCCACCTCCTCCAATCCCTTTTGCAACCTAGAGCCTCCGCAGCCACCGTCGTCGGAGCAATCACGTCCAGGAGCGCTTCAGTCACTCACCGGGAAGGACAGAACCATCGTCACCCTAGGTACGCCTTCCCCTTATTTAATCTCTAAAACTTCTCTTTGGTCTAATTGAGTTCACTTGAGCTTTTTGGATAAGCTTTGCCAGGTTACTAGCCCCTTGTCTGCCGTCGTCTTCTCCTCTGGTGGTGGGTTCACCACCACCAGCAAGGCCTATGGCCGTCGAAGTCGGGAAGAGGCCCTTGGGGCCTCTCTCCCACCTTCCTCCTCCTCCTCCCTGAGCCTCCATCGCTCAGGAGAGGTCTCTCTGGCCTCCTGTGGTCGGAGAACATTGCCGCTGCTCTGTTGACTACCGACTCCCTACCGTGGAATCCATTGAGCGCTCCGACCGTTCTTGCTTCAAACCACCACTTCAGGGAGCCTCGCTGCCTCGCCACGGGCCTCCCCACATTGCCACGCCACCTTCACAGCCACTGGAGCGACGTCCCCAGCTTCGCCATGTCTATCGCCGGCACCGGAGATGGGTGGAGCCACCCAGACGTCCCTGATCCTCGCCGACACCACTAGAGCATCCACCGTGCCACTCCAATGCTTCCCTGCTCGCTGCCACATCCTCCCAGCAGCAGCACCACCACCAACAACCTCATCGTCATCGTTTCCAGCGTTGATAGTGTAAGGATCTTTAGGCTTCACTAAAGGGGGGTGAATAGTGATTTAGTGAATAATTAGCTAATTTTAGAGTTTGTTTATCAATTTACAATATTTCAAGTAATTTGAATATAACTAGGAAATTGATATTATGTTAAAGCATACAAAGAAAGGGGATGAGAGACAATGAA
>JAMKQA010005643.1:0-13930 GCA_024699735.1 Posidonia australis
TGCAAACGAAAAGCCTCGAATATTCGTTGGAACATTCGTTTGCAAGAGTAACAGCCCGGAAGGCGGAAGGTCAACAGCCAGAGCTGGGCGCCTGCTTGGTGCACCACCTTGGTGCGCCACCTTGGTGAGCCAACTTGGTGCGCCACCTTGGTGCGCCAATCTGGTGCGCCAAGTTGGTGCGCCAGCCCTGCTCACAAATATCTGATTTGGGCTCTGGCTAATGTGTTTGGGGCTCGGTTTAAGGCCTGATCGCATCCAAAGCAACATGGGGACTCCCATTCCTGGGTCACCTCAAAATCGGGGTGTCTACAGTTACCTGCAAGATTCCTTTGTTCAAGGGTAAATGCCGACACAGTTCCAAGAATATCCCCTAAGCTCCTACACTATGATTAAGGAGCTATCTCGCTTGCTCAGTGGCTCCTTACGATCGAGGGATCTTACAGTCATAGAGGGGAAGGATTGCACAACAGATTATGAAGCTGAAGTCGAAGAGGCTTGGCCAATCTGCAACATTGCCCCGAGCTGTACGCTCTTTACCAAAGCCTCAGGCTCCAAGAGATCCAGAACTGACGTAGATTCTTAACATTCATGTCATGTCACTTGTTCTTTGCAACATTGAAATACATATAATCACTTCATTGACTCTAGTAATAAAATTCATCAGAACATTTCTAGCCAGCTTGTTTGATTGCTTATGGTTGAGTTGGAATAGAAATCGCCATCGTGACAGCCTGTGCATGACTGGTGTAGGATTCTACTTTCTGTTGGCTTGGCGCTGGGGACCACTCAGATAATAGTCGAGTATCTTGTTTTATTGCCCCGGCTTGGACAAACGAAGTCTTCACAACTTCTGTACTAGATAGGGCAGAATTACACATCTCGCCTTCGAATTCCTATCCAGGCAGATGGATTCAAGGCCTCCCTTTTTCATCTTTCTAAACTACCGGTTGGAGTCTAGATGTTCCCATCCCTGGTTCGATCCGTTCGGAAAAACCTCGGTGTCACCCTTCTCGCCTTCGAATTCCTATCCAGACGGACGGATTCAAGGCCTCCTTTTTTCATCTTTCTAGACTACCGGATGGAGTCTAGATGTTCCCATCCTTGGTTTGATCCGTTCGGACGAACCGTAGTGCCACTTCTCACCTTCGAATTCCTATCCGGACGGACGGATTCAAGGCTTCCCTTTTTCATCTTTCTAGACTACCGAACGAAGTCTAGATGTTCCCATCCTTGGTTCGATCTATTCGGACGAACCTCGGTGCCACTTCTCGCCTTCGAATTTCTATTTGGATGGATGGATTCAAGGCCTCCCCTTTTTCATCTCTCTAAACTACCGGACGGAGTGTAGATGTTCCCATCCCTGGTTTGATCCGTTCGGATGAACCTCGGTGCCACTTCTCACCTTCGAATTCCTATCCGGACAGACGGATTCATGGCTTCCCTTTTTCATCTCTCTAGACTACCAGATGGAGTCTAGATGTTCCCATCCCTGGTTCGATCTGTTCAGACGAACCTCAGTGCCACATCTCGCCTTCGAATTCCTATCCGAATGGACGGATTCGAGGCCTCCCCTTTTCATCTTTCTAGTCTACCAGACAGAGTCTAGATGTTCCCATCCCTGGTTTGATCCGTTCGGACGAACCTCGGTGCCACTTCTCGCCTTCGAATTCCTATCTAGACAAGTGGATTCAAGGCCTCCCTTGTTCATCTTTCTAGACTATCAGACAGGGTCTAGATGTTCCCATCTCTGGTTCGATCCATTCGGACGAACCTTGGTGCCACTTCTCGCCTTTGAATTCCTATCTGGACGGACGGATTCAAGGCCTCCCTTTTTCATCTTTTTAGACTACCGGTCGAAGTTTAGATGTTCTCATCCAAGGTTCGGTCCCTTCGGATGAATCCTGGTGCCACCCCTTTTGTTTTGAGTTCCACTCTGAATGGATGGAATTAAAGCGGATTATTTGCCTCCTTCCTTTGGGCTGGTATCCCGAACTACTCGGGTAATCCCTGTAATGCTTGATGGATTCCCCACTCTCTTATTCCTTCCCTCCTTTTGGGCTGGTAGCCCAAACTACTTGGATGACCTCCGTGACCAGTCACTTTTCAGTCGGCAAGTACCGTAAGTCTTGTCCGACTTTTTTTCTCGACAAGTGTGATAGCCAGTCATTTCTTTTAGGAGCTGATTGGTCGTCAACTTGTCAATATTTGTCATTAGTTTTGGTTTCTTTGATGTTGGCTTTGACTTTGGCGTTCAGGGAGACAGGACAAAACATCTGGTGCATTCACCGACTGGTAGCTAGTTGCCATTAATTGATTCTTTCTTGCAGCTTTGGACAGGGCAACTTCGTCAACTCCAAGTGATGATCTCCTCCTCCTAATCTCTCATCCTTGTAAGAAGGGGTGGGGTATCTCTGTCAACCCTGAGCATTGGTCTCTATTCCACTCGTCCTCTGACCTCGCACAGGGAGGGGCATCTGTAGACACTCCAATATGCTTGCAAATGGATCAAAACCCTAAAAAACCAAGTAAAACTCTAAAAAACCAAACAAAACCCTAAAATACAAAACAAAACCCTAAAAACCTTAGAAATTCTAAATAACCAAATAAAACTCTAGGAAAACCCAAAAACCCTAGAAAAACCCTAAAATACAAATAGACCCTAAAACCTAGGTTAAACCTTAATCCAAATCTTAAACCATAGGTTAAGACCTAAATTAAATTCAAAACCCTAATCCAAGTCCTAAACCTTGGTCAAATCTTAAGTCAAACCCTAAACCATAAGTCAAACCCTAAGCCATAAGTCAAACCCCAACAAACTTAACTACTTCCCACACCACTCCAACAAACTTAACTACCCCCACTTCTCTCCAACAAACTTAACTACTTCCCACTTCTCTCCAACAAACTTAACCACTTCCCACCACTTCTTAACCAACTTAACTACTTCCCACTTCTCTCCAACCACCTTAACCACTTCCCACCTCTTCTTAACCACCTTCCCCTCTAACCATAACAACCAACCAAGCCATTTGGAAGCCTATAAATAGCCCCATTTGCAAGTGAAAAGAAAACATTTGGAAAATTGAGAGAGGAGTTTCCCAAAGTTTTTTCTCCCAATTAGAGCTACCAGAGTGATCTTGGAGCAAGGAGGAAGCTCGTGGAGGTGAGAATTTTGAGTTTTCAACCATCTCCGGCAAGCTCCGGCGACCTCCGACGAGCTTCGACGGTCAACTCCACTGCCAGACCAGGTTCGCCATCTACAGAACTCCATTCATGTTAAAAATTCTCTCCTAGGTCTCCCTCTGTCTCCCTTGGTCGATTCCAACAGATCCAGAGGTCTCCTCTAGTCGAAATCGCATTACCAGGCCTCGCCGGAGCAATATTCCAGTGGCTTAGGTGGGGGTGCGAGTCCAGGGCACGAACCTGGTCCTAGAGCCATGGAACCTCCTTCCTAGACCTCCCCCTTGCTTCTCCACCCATTAAAACCCCACTCTAGTCGTTGAGGAAGCCTCCACCAGAAGATTGCCGAAGTCGCGCAACGTCGCCGTCGTCGGGGAAGAAGATTGTAAATCGCGAAGGGACGCATGCTTCCTGCAACACCGTGCCTCCCCAAGCCTCTAGAAATGCTCCACGGCATGTCCCCAATGCTCCGAAGCCTTCAGATCCAAGCCACGCGCCGTGAACAGCCACCACAGTCGAGCTCACCGGAGTTGGATCGCGTCGACGGCGAGCTAGGTTCGAGGATGGGGGAAGTGTCCCATTCTCGCTTCTGGAAGAGGGGAAATACTCCACAAATCATTCCCAAGCTTCCTGGACCTCTGGATCACACGTCGCAGCCCTCCAGTAGCTCCCTTCTTCTTCGGTGCCATCACCGGAGTGTCCCGACGGCAAGGGGGACGAGTAGCCCACTCCAACCGTTAGATTTTCGATTCAGACCACTGGATCATCTCCACCACTTCCCTTCTCGCTTCCCATGAGATCTGATCTTAGATCAGGCCATGGGATAGCCTCTGGGAGCCCCTCCGGCGGTCGTCGATGGTGGAGCTCCGTCGCCGATTGTTGTCAATTCTTTTTCTTAAAAAAAATAAAAATAAATAATAAGTTTTCTTTGATTAAATTTCAAAAACTTTTTTTTTGTTACATTTAGGTCCATATTTTCTTACAAATAGGTCCTTATCCTTACTGTTACGTCCCTGCACATTTTTTTAAAATCGTTTGAATATAGTTTGAATTGAAAATATTGCAATGTACCCCCTGAGCTTAAAAGTTTGATAAAAACCCTAAGAAATTTTTTTCATGCATTAAAGTCCAACATTTTTGCATGAAGAACCCTAAACTTTACTAAAATAGTTCTGAATGCATATTTCTTTGTAAAAATTGCAAATTAAACCCTAGATATTCAAACATTCACTCAAATATGCTCAAAAATTGCATTTTAAACCCTTGATCTTCATTAAAATTCTCTTGAATGCATATTTCTCAGTCATAATTGCAAATTAGACCCTGAGAATTCAAATATTTGCACAAATGTGACTTAAATTGCATTTTAGCCCTTGAACTTTACTGATTTCACATTGAATGCATGTTTTCTAGGGTAAAATGATTGAATTATCCCTGAAACTTTCTGATTTCAACATGGATTCTTTTTCTTGCATATTTTACCATGAATTTTCACAGAATTCCATTAAATACATGTTTTGATGGCAGAATTGCATTTTGACCCCTAGGAACCTTCAAATTGACAAAAAATGCACAGTTTTGCACATTTGACCCCAGAATTCTTCAAAATTACATAAAATGTGTTTTCTATGTATTTTTGATGATTTAGCTTTCGAATTTCAGTTTTCACTTAGAATTTGGGTTTTTTTGCACAAAAGCCCCTAGAATTCACTTTTTTAGACTCTCACATGCATTTTGCACATTTTGTTGCACTTTTTCATGCTTATTTTCTTGTGCTTTCTTGCTATCATCGTGCATGCATTTTTAACTCATTTCAAGCTTGGTTTTCTTATCATTTCCCAGATTTCTTCCGATTTTCGCGTTTTTGATTTGATTTGGTTTTCCATCGCCCAAGGGCGTACATTAACAAGCTTAACAATGCCAACATTGTCCCGAATGAGGATTATTTTCCCCAATTTGTGGTTCTTAGATTTCTTCAAGTTTTCGCTGATTTGTGTGATGCTTTCCGAGACTTTCTTGATTTTCACGATTTTCCTCATCACCCATGGGCGTACAGTAAAGCAGCATTCTCAATGCTTACATTTGTCCCTTGGATTATCTTTTTTCCTTTTATTCTTTGCTTATCTTTGATTTGGCATGTTTTTCAATCATCTTTAGCATACACATTCAAATTAGGCAAGCACAGACCCAATAGACCATTTAGCAAGTTGGAAACCTAGAAAGATTGAGTTCCTCGGGCGCATGGGGGTGCCTAACCCCTTCCCCTTGCGTAACAAGAATCCTTGCCCTTTCTCTGGCCCACATTGATTTGTGCATTATATCCATTAGGCACGGAGCACACATGTTTTCTGCATCTTGTTTTCTTCTTGGTTTTCTTTTGTGTTTGGTTTTCCTCGTCTTTCCTTTAAAAGACTAGGTGGCGACTCTTTTCCTTATCCTTTCTTATCTTTCCTTGGTGTTTCCTAGTCTAGTCTTCTTCTCTGGATTCACCATCTTCACCGTGACCGTATCAAGACTTGTCGTGTGTTTCCACGCACCGGTAAGGAGGGCCATGCGGGGTTCCACCAGCATGGTCACAGTATGAATCTAAGATAGGAGAGCCCCTACACAGGGTGGCTTATCTATAATAGTGCTGTACACCTTGGAGGCTGCTTGTGGCTAGTGTCAATCACTTGGGCTCGAGTGACTCAATAGGTTTTTGGATTGGGTGTGTGTGGTTTTGGACTTGATTTGGCATATAATAGTCATTTTAAGTGTGCATAAGAGATTTCAAAAATGCACATTTTTCGATTATGAAAAGATAAAATGGGTTTTGAAAAACATATTAAAAAGGTTTTGTACTTGTTTGCAATAGTATATTGAAGTGTTTGTGACTTTGTAGGATTTCAGTCTTGGTGCTGCGATGAGAGGTGGCTGTGTGGACATGGGAGCTGAGTCTTAGCAGCTCTTGTTCTGGTTTGTTGTTTTTGATAATTGGTAGGCACATGTTGAGTGACTATTAGATTTCACTTACGTGTATTTTTTTATGGTTTTTCTTGTAGGTGTAGATATTGGAGTTGCAGCCTAATTTAGTGTATATAGCAAAAGTCACGTAGCTGCACATAACAAGTTCTAGGTAGAGTAAGGATTTGTTTAGTTTATTTATTTATTTAAATTCCTTGCATTTATTTTTGAGTTATTTATTTAATAATAGCTCTAAGAGTATTAGAATTTTTAGACTGTCGCAACTAGAATCGTAACAAAGGTGGTATCAGAGCACTAGGTACACTATGTATATTAGCATAAGGTGTCCAATTTATTGACTCCGTAGGACTATATGGCATGAGTCATCTGCACTTGATTTATTTCCTTATATGATTTTGTGATTGCTTGCACGGTGTCATTCCTAGGCAACAACAAGTTGCATGATGTCGTTCCTAGGCAATGGCAAGGGGAAGGCTCCACCTTCAGGCTCGAGTGCCAGCAAAGGAGGTAGGTGGTGAGCAATGTAAGAGGAGCTAAGGAGTGTAGTGTGTGGGATCGGCCAATATTTTGGGAAGAGTAGCTGTGACCATGCCGATGGAACCCTACACGACTCTTCGATGCGTGGAAACACACGAGTAATCCCGATATGGTCACAGCAAAGTGGTGAATCCGAGGAAGGAGACTCGACTCAGAAACACCAAAGAAGGATAAGAAAAGGATAAGGAAAAGGAATGCAAATTAATGCTAGGAAATGATGCAAATAAATGCAAATGAATGCGTGTATGCTCCGTGCCTAATTGATGCAATACTTAGCCAATGCAGGCTAGAGAAAGGGTAAGGATTCTTGTTATGCATGGGGAAGGTGTTAGGCACCCCCATACGCCCGAAAAATTCGGTCTTTCAAGGTTAATCGTTTGCTCATGATCTAGTGTGTGTATGCTTGTTTATTTCTAATGCACATGCCTAAGATGAATGCGAAAACAAGACAAATCTCCAAGAAATAATGAATAAAAGAGAAATGATAAGGAAAATAATCTGAGAGACAATGTAGGCATTGAAAATGCCGCTTTACTGTACGTCCTTGGGTGATAAGGAAAATCATGTAAAAATCAGAAATGTTCTGAAAAGCATCATGCAAAATAGCTGAAACTAGGGAAAATCCAAGAAAATCAAATAAGAGAAAATAATCCTCATTCGGGTTCATGTTGGCATTGTCACGCGTGTTAATGTATGCCCTCGAGCGATGAAAATCCAAATCAAATCAAAACCATGAAACTCGGAAGAAATCCAGAAAACAATGTGAAGACTAAGTTTGAGAGGAGTTTGAAATGTGTGTGCAAGATACAAGAAGGTATGCATGAGAATATATATATGAAAAAAAGTATCATGATGTACAAATGAATGCATGGATGAAATATGTAAGTTTTTAGGGGCCTCTATGCAAAAAATACATATTTCTAGGTAAAGACTTAGATATTCAGGGTTTAATTTGCAAATGTTCTAAAGAACATATTTCTATGCAATTTTGAGGAAGTTGGGGGTTAAATGTGCAAAACTGTGTATTTTAGGTAAAAATTGAGATTCCCAGGGACTAATCTGTAACTATGCCAGAAAACATGTTTTTAGTGCAATTTAAAAGAAACTGTGGGCTAAATGTGCAAAGCTATGTGTTTTTGGGTGAAAACAGAAATTCCCATGGTCTGATTTGTAAATGTGACAGAAGAATTTGTGTTTAGTACAATTTAAAAGCAATTTAGGGTTAAATGTGCAAATTTGTGGACTTAAAGTGAAAGAAAACAAAATCTAAGGGTTTTTGTCAAAGAAATAAGGACCTGAAAACTAATAAAAGGAGTGCAAGGGTCATACTAAAAGTATTACAAAACAAAAACAATATTAAAATGATTTACAAAAAAATGCAAGGATTAGGATGCAAAATGTAGGGACCTAAATGCAATGAAAGAAAAGAAAAGAGAGTTTTAACAAGAAACTTTTAAAAAAAGAAACGACGATCGCCGACGACTAAATCTCGTTGACGATGATCGCCTGGGAAGCCATCCCGAGCTTCCCCGACTTCTGATCATGCAACCAACCACCGGGGTAGCCAGAAGGAAGGAGGATGAGAAGATCTGTTGGCTCCGATCGAGCATCGGACGACCACGTTCCTCCCCCCACCTTACTCGCCGGTGTCGTGATTTCGACGATGAGCTCAAAGAAGCTGGGGCTGCTAGAGGAGGCAGATCAGCGGTCCAATGCTTCCAGAAGGTCGATGGGATGGAGAGGAAGGTTTTCCACTGATTAGGAGAGAGTTGTGATGATCTGAACTCCCGGTTGAGCTCCAATTGCAAGTTGTCTTCTCCAGCGACGGTGACGACTAGAGGCACTGAGAGCGTGGGGGCGTCGCTCTTGGTGGCTTGGCGAAGCTTGAAGGAAGCTGTGGAACCCGTTCGTGAGCTTAGAGGCCTCTTGGTTCGCATCGTGCACTCAGTGAGTCGTCGTTTGACAATTGCCGGCGAGCTTGCTCCAGTGGCTAACAAAGGCAGTGTCATGGCATCCAAGGTGATGGAGAAGCTTGAGGGGATGAAATCTAACCTATCCACACTCTCGGGGACTTGAATTGCACTGTTGATTCTCCTCCCCACCTAGCTTGTCGAAAAATGGGTCCAGCAGCTAACAAAATTTGAAATTCTGGCCAGGGAGCTTCATTTCTTCACTGGAATGACTCCAGGGAGGCTGAGGAGGACTTAGGGGATGAAATGCAACAAGAATCCACTCGATCAGAGGCTTACCTATGTTGACAGTGGATGGGAGTTGTTTTCTGTCGTTGGAGCTCGCCGAAGAAGGTGACCGGCCGGAGCTGGCCTGAGCTCTGAATTGCTCCTTCTCCAAGTCTCCTCAGTGATTCCCTGGCTTTCTCTCCTTTGATAGCTCTGGTTTGCTGGCTTGGTGGTCTCCCTCGGTTTTTTTCTTTTTAGTTTTTCCTTGCAAATGGGGGGTATTTATAGACTTGCATGATTAGGTTGTTAGGGTTTTTAGTTTAGGTTGTTATAGAGTTTGTTAAAGTAGTAATGGTTGAGTGGAAGTTAGTTACGATTGTTAGAGTTGAGTGGGAGTTAGTTGGAATAGTTATGATTGAGTGGAGATTAGTTAGAGTTGTTAGGGTTGAGTGGGAGTTAGCTAGAGTAGTTATGATTGATTAGAGGTTAGTTAGAGTTGCTAGGGTTGAGTGGGAGTTAGTTAGAGTAGTTACGATTGAGTGGAGGTTAGTTAGAGTTTTTAGGGTTGAGTGGGAGTTAGTTAGAGTAGTTATGATTGAGTGGAGGTTAGTTAGAGTTGTTAGGGATGAGTGGGAGTTAGTTAGGGTTGTTAGGTTAAGTGGAGATTAGTTAGGTTGAGTGGAAGTTAGTTAGGGTTGTTAGATTTAGTGGAGATTAGTTAGGTTGAGTGGAATTTACTTAGGGTAGTTTAGGGTTAAGTTAGAGTCAATGTTAATGAGGGTTAGGGTTTAATTGAATTAGAGTTAACCTGCAAGAATATGCGGTGTCTACAGATGCTTCTCCTTGAGCAAGGCCAAAGGATGAATGGAATTGAGGCCGATGCTCAGGGTTGACAAGGACACCCCGCCCCCATTCACAAGGAAAAAAGAAAAGGTTAAGAAGACCATTGCTTTTGGAGCATATACCAAGAATAGCGATTAGCTAGGAAAAAGAGTAATTGAAAATTGAAATCAAAAGACATGAAGTTATCAGACTTGTGAACCAGATAGTTTGGGTTATCAACCCAAAAGAGTAAAAGGAGGATAGGATATCAGACCTATCAACACAAGGGGTGATAGCTTAGGTTATCAGCCTAAGTTATAGTTTAGGATATTGGCTTGGGTGATAGTTTAGGATATCAGCTTAAGTGATAGTTTAAGATATCAGCCTAAGTGATAGTTTAGGATATCAGCTTGGGTGATAGTTTAGGATATCAGCCTAAATGATAGTTTAGGATATTAGCCTAAGTGATAGTTTAGGATATCAGCCTAAGTGATAGTTTAAGATATCAACCTGGAGGAAAGGGTATGACAGGATATCAGACCTGCCAACCGAAGGAGTGATAGGTTAGGATATCAGCTTAAGTGATAGTTTAGGATATCAACCTAAGTGATAGTTTAGGATATCAACCTGAGAAAAGGGAGTGACAGGATATCAGACCTGCCAATCGAAGGAGTGGTAGTTTAGGTTATCAGTTTAAGTGATAATTTAGAGTATCAACCTAAGTGATAGCTTAGGATATTAGCCTAAGTAAAGGGTATGACAGGATATCAGACCTGCCTACCAAAGGAGTGATAGTTTAGGTTATCAGCCTAAATGATAATTTAGGATATCGACCTGAGTGATAGTTTAGGATATCAGCCTAAGTGATAGTTTAGGATATCGGCTTGAGTGATAGTTTAAGATATCAGCCTAAGTGATAGTTTAGGATATCAGCCTAAGTAATAGTTTAGGATATCAGCCTCGAGGAAAGGGTATGACAGGATATCAGACCTGCCAACCGAAGGATTGATAGTTTAGGTTATTAGCATAAGTGATAGTTTAGGATATCAGCCTAAGTGATAGTTTAAGGTATCATCCTGAGAAAAGGGTATGATAGGATATCAGACTTCCAAGCGGAGGAGTGATAGTTTAGGTTATCAGTCTAGATGATAATTTAGGATATCGATCTGGGTGATAGTTTAGGATATCAACCTAAATGATAGTTTAGGATATCAGTCTAAGTGATAGTTTCGGTATCAGCCTAAGTGATAGTTTAGGATATCAACCTAGAGAAAAAGGTATGACAGGATATCAAACCTCCAACCGGAGGAGTGATAGTTTAGGTTATCAGCGTAGATGATAGTTTAGGATATCGGCCTCGGTGATAGTTTAGGATATCAACCTAAGTGATAGTTTAGGATATCAGCCTAGGTGATAGTTTAGGATATCAGCCTAGGTGATAGTTTGGGATATCAGCCTAAGTGATAGTTTAGGATATCAGCCTAAGTGATAGTTTAGGATATCAGCCTAAATGATAGTTTAGGATATCAGCTTGGGTGATAGTTTAGGATATCAGCCTAAGTGATAATTTAGGATATCAACCTAGAGGAAAGGGTATGAGAGGATATCAGACCTGCCAACGGAAGGAGTGATAGTTTAGGTTATCAACCTAAGTGATAGTTTAGGATATCGGCTTGGGTGATAGTTTAGGATATCAGCCTATGTGATAATTTCGGATATCAGCCTGAGAAAAGGGTATGATAGTGTGACCATGCTCGCCTGGGGATCGGGCCCGGAGTCTCACTAGAGGGAGGAGGCCACAACCATGACAAGATGGCGAAGGTGCAAGATAGAATAAAAACGAAAAGAAAAGGAGTCGCCACCTAGTCTTTTAAGGGAAAGACGAGAAAAACCACAAACACACCACAAAAGATGAATGCATGAGATGCAAATGTGAAGGTCAGATGTCTGCAAACCAGAGGATGGGTAAGGATTCCTATTACGCATGGTAAAGGTGTTAGGCAACCCCATACGCTCGAGAAACTCGGTATTTCTAGTCCAATTCGCTTGCTAGAGGCTGAATGAATGCTTGCTAAGCCTAGATTATGTTGTAATCATGCTAATATGAATGCAAAGACAAGGCTAGATGAATGTGCAAGATGGTATGCAAAAACTGCAAAGACATCCACACGAAATGATGAAATCATGAAGTACAATACGACAAAGAAAATCACATGAAATGACGAGGTTTTTGGCAAGAATGGCTCGAAAAATCATACAGATCTTAAGAGAATAAAAAATGTAATCAACCCACATTGTTAGAATCGTAGAAAATATCATGGAAGCCAAGATGGAAAAATTGCAAAGAATTCCACACAAAATAGGTAAACTATGACATGTGAAGAAATTCACATAAAATGACGGTGTTTCTGGAAAGAGGGCTCTGGAAATCCACACCAACATCAAGAGCATAAAAATTGCAACCAACACAATCATGGAAAACATCGTGAAAATCAAGATGGAAAAATTGAGAAGAATTCCACGTAAAACGATCAAATAGCGATATATGAAGAAAATCATATAAAATGACGGTGTTTTTGGAAAAACGCTTTAAAAAACCATACTGATATCAAAAAGATCAAAAGTGGGGTCAACCCAAGTCATCAGAAGCATAGAAAAAGTCATGAAAATCAAAAAGGAGAAATAATCCGCAAGTGGGCCATTGTGGGCCTTTCAGTCAGTTAACGTATGCCCTCAGGCAATGAAATCCAAATCAAATCAAAAAATATAAAATGTAAGAGTAAGGAAATCAAATCGAATGTTGGGTGAAGGATTCTGAAAACGAAATAAGGAACAAATCCACGAAAAGCCACATGGGATGCAGGCTTGCTCGAAATGGATGGGACAATGTGCAAATGTGATGAAAACTATGCAAAATGCATGAATATGTACCTAAATGTGTAAAATGTGCTGAGGAATGACTTAGACAAAGGTTATGCATGACTTAATGCAAGAACTAACATGCATGTGCATGAATTGGTGGCACAAAGGTAATTTGGTCATTTCAATGGTCAGATGTGATAAATGCATGTATGGGGATGATGCATGGTCTAAGATATGTCAAAATGTATGTGAAATGTCTAGAAAATGTTATTTACAAGAAAACGTGAAAAGGACAAGGTCGTAAAGACAAGAAAAATGATATAAACGTGATAAAGGACAAGTACAAGGACCAAAATGTAAAATTCACAAAAGGGAGAAAACCTGAATTAAAATGTATATAGTGACTTCTATTCTAGTGTGTAGATGATGGATTAAATGAAAATGTGGCACTACTGTGTGAGAATTGCACCTTGATAATTTCTTGATAATTCAGGGTCTAATGTGCAAAATTCACACATAAAGTACCAATGTGACCATAATGTTGAATTAAAGATCCTTTTACAATGCAAACATGATTTTTAAATGAAATCTATGATTAAGTGAAAAATTATAAATGCAATGAGTGGAAAATGTCAAAAATAGGTGTGAAAACAATTAAAGCCCTAAATGATGGATTTGAAATTAGTCTAAGGGTCTGGATGCAAATTTCCTATGCTAAGGGATTGTATGTTATGAACCCAGGGACCTTCATGCAAAATTACTAGGCTTAAATGTGATAAAAATTAGACTTTTATGATGGTTAGTGTGATTTTGAAATCTTTTAGGGCTCAAGATGCAAATTTCACAGGGAAAATTCATTTTATAAAGTTTTGGTGCATGATGCAAATGTTCAAGACTTAAGTGCAAAGTAAGTATGATTTCAGGGACCTAAATGTGATAAAATGAATACTAATGCACTAATTATAAAGAAAATAAGACGTGCAGGGGTCATATGCAATATTCATAGGAATAATAAAAGAAATGCAAGATGAATGCGGGCCAGAGAAAGGGTAAGGATTCTGGTTACGCATGGGGAAGGGGTTAGGCACCCCCATACGCCCGAGAAAAGTCGGTCTTTCTAGGCTTCCTACTGTCTATGGTTTGCTAAATGCGTGCTTGCTTATTCTATATGCTCATGCATGAAGGTGACTGAAAACATGCCAGTCAAAGCCAGGAAAAAGAAATCAAGGAAAAAGTTAATCCGAGGGTCAGATGTAGGCATTGGCAATGCCGCATTGCTGTATGCCCGTGGGCGATGAGGAAAACCGTGAAAATTGGGAAATTCTCAGAAAGCGTCTCGCAAAACAGTAGAAAGTGGGATAAATCCGAGAAAATCAAAAAGGGGAAAA
>JAMKQA010005644.1:0-15259 GCA_024699735.1 Posidonia australis
CAATAAAAAGGACATGTCCCAAATCTACAGTGGCTCATGATCCTCAACAATCAGTGCACCGATCAATATTTGCAATACTCAGGTGTCACCACGGTTGGATACCCCCGCACAGCACATGGGCTAGCAGATATGGCAGTTATCTAGTGGCCCCATCTAGCACAAGTATCTAAAGCGTGGAACAGCTGCCTTGCATTGCTGTCCTCCACACTCTGCAGTTTGCAAAAAGGCAAAAGGAATGCCAAGAAGATGAATGCACAAGTCTTCGGGTTCACCAGATGGGGAATTTGCAGAAACCTCCTCGAGGTTGTGAAGCATGCAGAATAACTTACAGTGGCAGCACAAATTGCAAGAGTTGTCCAGCACCCAACAGAATATCAAATATCACAGTAGCTACAACAATCAGTTATGTCTAGTTGCGGATATGCCCCAACTTCTCGTGACAGCCGCAATAGAACCATTACGTCAGCAAGGAGGATATCACATACATCTCAGAACACTGGCTTCCATGCCGAAAAGCCAGCTACAAGAATGACAGTTCTGCCTTCCAGTTTGCAACCAATTTCCCTCATGGGGGACAATCCAAGGATCATCACATTTGTTTTTTTTTTTCTGGGTTCTTGCTCCAGGCGAACGAGATCCTTCTACCTCTTCCTTGGATTTTCGCATGCGCGAAATCCTCTTCTTTGACCTTTGACTGGGCGATCTAGGTCCTTTTCCTTTGCGCTGACCTTCGACCGGGCAGTCAAGGTCCATTTCCTTTGACCTTTGATCGGACGGTCAAGGTCTTTTTTCTCTTGTTTGGCCTCACGACCATTTGGTCGAGGTCTTTCCATTGCTTTCCTTGGATTTCGCGGGCGCGAAATCCTCTTGTCGACCTCTTGACTATTTGGTCGAGGACTTCCCTTGCCATCCTTGGATTTCGCGGGCGCGAAATCCAATTGTCGACCTCTTGACCATTTGCTCGAGGTCTTCTTTTGCTTTCCTTGGATTTCATTGGCACGAAATCATTTTGTTGACCTCTTGACCAATTGGTGGAGGTCTTCCCGTGCCTTCCTAGGATTTCACGAGCGCGAAATCCTCTTGCTGACCGCTTGACCATTTGGTCGAGGTCTTCCCGTGCCTTCCATGGATTTTGCGGGCGCGAAATCCTCTTTTTGACCTCTTCACCAGTTGGTCGAGGTCTTCCCTTGCCTTCCTTGGATCTCGCGGGCGTGAAATCCTCTTTTTGACCTCTTGACCATTTGGACAAGGTCTTCCCTTGCCTTCCTGGGATTTCGCGGGCGTGAAATCCTCTTGTTGCCTCTTGACCAAATGGTCGAGGTCTTCCCTTACCTTCTATGGATCTCGCGGGCACGAAATCCTCTTTTTGACCACTTGACCATTTGGTCGAGGTCAACCCTCGCCTTCCATGGATTTTGCGATCGCGAAATCCTCCTTTTGACCTCTTGACCATTTGGTCGAGGTCTTCACTAGCCTTCCTTGGATTTCGTGGGCGTGAAATCATCCTGTTGACCTCTTGACCATTTGGTCGAGGTCTTCCTTTGCTTTCCATGGATTTCGTGGGCGCGAAATCCTCTTGTTGACCGCTTGACCATGTGGTCGAGGTCTTCCCTTGCCTTCCTTGGATTTCGCGGGTGCGAAATTTTCTTGTTGACCTCTTGACCATTTGGCCGAGGTCTTCCCTTGCCTTCCATGGAGTTCGCTGGCGCAAAATCCTCTTGTTGACCTGTAGACCATTTGGTCGAGGTCTTCCCTAGCCTTCCTTGGATTTCGCAGGCGCGAAATCCTCTTGTTGACCTCTTAACCATATCGTCGAGGTCTTCCCTTGCCTTCTTTGGATTTCACGGGCGCGAAATCCTCTCGTTGACTTCATGACCATTTGGTCAAGGTCTTCCCTTGCCATCCTTGGATTTTACGGCCGCGAAATCCTCTTAGTGACCTCTTGACCATTTAGTCGAGGTCTTCCCAAGCCTTCCTTGGATTTCGTGCCCACGAAATCCTCTTGTTGACCTCTTGACCATTAGGTCGAGGTCTCCCCTTGCCCTCCTTGGATTTCGTGGGCGCGAAATCCTCTTGTTGACAACATGACCATATGGTTGAGGTATTCCCTTGCCTTCCTTGGATTTCGCGTGCGCGAAATCCTCTTGTTGACCTCTTGACCATTAGGTCGAGGTCTTCCCTTGCCTTCCTTGGATTTCGCAGGGTGCAAAATCCACTTGTTGTCCACATGACCATATGGTCGAGGTTTTCCCTTGCCTTCATTGGATTTCGCGTGCGCGAAATCCACTTGTTGACCTCTTGACCATTTGGTCGAGGACTTCTCTTTCCTTCCTTGGATTTTGTGGGTGCGAAATCCTCTATTTGACCTCTAGACCATATGGTCGATGTCTTCCCTTGCATTCCTAGGATTTCGCCGGTGCGAAATCCTCTTTTTGACCACTTGACCATTTGGTCGAGGTCTTCCCTTGCCTCCGTTTGATTTCGCAGCAGCGAAATCCTATTTTTGACCTCTCGACCGTTTGGTCGTGGTCTTCCCTTGCCTTCCTTTGATTTCGCGGGCGCGAAATCCTCTTGTTACCTCTTGACCATTTGGTCGAAGTCTTCTCATGCCTACCTTGGATTTCGCTGGCGCGAAATCCTCTTTTTGACCTCTTGGCGATTTGGTTGAGGTCTTACCATGCCTTCCTTGATTTCGCGGGTGCGAAATCCTTTGTTTACCTCTTGACCATTTGGTCGAGGTCCCTCCTTCCCTTCCTTGGATTTCGCGGGCGCGAAATCCAATAGTTGACCTCTTGACCATTTGGTCGAGGTCCTCCCTTGCCTACCATGGATTTCGCAGGCGCGAAATCCTCTTGTTGACCTCTTCACCATTTGGTTGAGGTCGTCCCTAGCCTTCCTCGCGAAATCCTCTTGTTGACCTCTTGACCATTTGGTCGTGGACTTCCCTTTCCTTCGTTGGATTTCGCAGGTGTGAAATCCTCTCGTTGACCTCTTGACCATTTGGTCGAGGTCTTCCCTTGCCTTCCTTGGATTTCGAGGCCACAAAATCCTCTTTTTGACCTCTTGACCAGTTGATCGAGGTCTTCCCATGCCTTCCTTGGATTTCACAGGCACGAAATCCCCTTGTTGACCACTTGACCAATTGGTCGAGGTCTTCCTTTGCCTTCCTTGGATTTCGCAGGCACGAAATCCTCTTGTCGACCACTTGACCAAATGGTCGAGGTCTTCCCCTGCCTTCCTTGGATTTCGCAGGCGCGAAATCCTCTTTTTGACCTTTTAACCATCTGGTCGAGGTCTTCTTATGCCTTTCATGGATTTCGCTGGCGCAAAATCCTCTTGTTACCTCTTGACCATTTGGTCGAGGTCTTCCCTTGCCTTCCTAGGATTTCGCAGGCGTGAAATCCTCTTTTTGACCTCTTGACCATTTGGACGAGGTCTTCCCTTCCCTTCCTGGAATTTCGCGAGCGCGAAATCCTCTAGTTGCCTCTTGACCATTTGGTCGAGGTCTTCCCTTGCCTTCCATGGATCTCGTGGGCATGAAATTCGCTTTTTGACCTCTTGACCATTTGGTCGAGGTCTTCCCTTGCCTTCTTTGGATTTCGCGATCGCGAAATCCTCCTTTTGACCTCTTGACCTCTTGACCATTTTGTCGAGGTCTTCACCTGCATTCCTAGGATTTCGAGTGCGCGAAATCCTCTTGTTGACCTCTTGACCAGTTGGTCGAGGTCTTCCTTTGCTTTCCTTGGATTTCGCGGTCGCGAAATCCTCTTGTTGACCGCTTGGCCATGTGGTCGAGGTCTTCCCTTGCCTTCCTTGGCTTTCGCTGGCACGAAATCCTCTTGTTGACGTCTTGATCATTTGGTCGAGGTCTTCCCTAGCCTTCCTTGGAGTTCGCAGGCGCAAAATCCTCTTGTTGACCTCTAGACCATTTGGTCGAGGTCTTCGCTAGCCTTCCATGGATTTCGTGGGCGCGAAATCCTCTTGTTGATCTCTTGACCATTTGGTCGAGGTCTTCCCTTGCCTTCCTCGCGAAATCCTCTTGTTGACCTCTTGACCATTTGGTCGAGGTCTTCCCTTGCCTTCCATGAATTTCGCAACCGCGAAATCATCTTTTTGACCTCTCGACCGTTTGGTCGAGGTTTTCCCTTGCCTTTTATGGTTTTCGCGGGAGCGAAATCCTCTTGTTACCTCCTGACCATTTAGTCAAAGTCTCTCCTTGCCTTCCTTGGATTTTGCCGGTGCGGAATCCTCTTGTTCACCTCTTGACCATTTGGCCAAGGTCTCCCCATGCCTTCCTTGGACTTCGCGGGCGCGAAATCATCGTGTTGACCTCTAGACCATTTGGTCGAGGTCTTCCCATGCCAACCTTGGATCTCGCGGGCGTGAAATCCTCTTGTTGACCTCTTGACCATTTGGTCGAGGTCTTCCCTTGCCTTCCTTGGATTTCGCGTGCGCGAAATCCTCTTGTTGACCTCTTGACCATTTGGTCGAGGTCATCCCTAGCCTTCCTTGGATTTCGCGGGCACGGAATCATCTTGTTGACCTCTTGACCATTTGGTCGAGGTCTTCCCTTACGCGAAATCCCCTTGTTGACCTCATGACCATTTGGTCGAGGTTTTCCTTTGCCTTCCATGGATTTCGCGGGCGCGAAATCCTCTTGTTGACCTCATGACCATTTGGTAGAGGTCTTCCCACGCCTTCCTTGGATTTCGCGGGCGCAAAATCCTCTTGTTACCCCTTGACCATTTGGTCGAGGTCTTCTCTTGCCTTCCTTGGATTTTGAGGGCGCAAAATCCTCTTGTTGACCTCTTGGCCAATTGGTCGAAGTCTTCCCTTGCCTTCCTTCGATTTCGTGGGCGCGTAATCCTCTTATTGACCTCTTGACCATTTGGTCGAGGTCTTCTGTTGCCTTCCTTGGATTTCGCGGGCACGAAATCCTCCTGTTGACCTCTTGACCATTTGGTCGAGGTCATCCCTCGCTTTCCAAGGATTACGCGGGCACGAAATTCTCTTGTTGACCTCATGACCATTTCGTCAAGGTCTTCCCTAGCCTTCCGTGGATTTCGCGGGCGCGAAATCCTCTTTTTGACGTCTTCACCTTTTGGTCGACGTCTTGCCATGCTTTCCATGGATCTCGCGGGCGTGAAATCCCCTTTTTGATCTCTTGACCAATTGGACGAGGGCTTCCCTTGCCTTCCTGGGATTTCACGGGCACGAAATCCTCTTGTTGCCTCTTGACCATTTGGTCGAGGTCTTCTCTTGCCTTCCTAGGATTTCGCGGGCGCGAAATCCAATTGTTGACCTCTTGACCATTTGGTCGAGGTCTTCCCTTGCCTTCCTCGGATTTCGCGATCTCGAAATTCTCTTTTTGACCTCTTAATCGTTTGGTCGAGGTCTTCCCATGCCTTCCTTGGAGTTTGCGGGTGCAAAATCCTCTTGTTGACCTCTTGACCATTTGGTCGAGGTCTTCCCTAGCATTCCTTGGATTTCGCGGGCGCGAAATCCTCCTGTTGACCTCTTGACCATTTGGTCGAGGTCTTCCCAGGCCTTCTTTGGATTTCGCGGGCGCGAATTCCTCTCATTCACCTCTATACCATTTGGTCGAGGTCTTCCGTCCACGAAATCCGCTTGTTGACCCCTTGACCATTTGGTCGAGGTCTTCCCTCGCTTTCCTTGGATTTCACGGTCGCGAAATCCCCTTTTTGACCTCTTGACCATTTGGTCGAGGTCTTCACATGCCTTCCTTGGATTTCGCACCCGTGAAATCCTCTTGTTGACTTCATGACCATTTGGTCAAGGTCTTCCCTTGCCATCCATGGATTTTGCGGCTGCGAAATCCTCTTATTGACCTCTTGACCATTTGGTCGAGGTCTTCCCAAGCCTTCCTTGGATTTCGTGCCCGCAAAATCCTCTTGTTGACCTCTTGACCATTAGGTCGAGGTCTTCCCTTGCCCTCCTTGGATTTCGCGGGCGTGAAATCCTCTTGTTGATGACATGACCATATGGTTGAGGTATTCCCTTGCCTTCCTTGGATTTCGCGTGCGCGAAATCCTCTTGTTGACCTCTTGACCATTAGGTCGAGGTCTTCCCTTGCCTTCCTTGGGTTTCACAGGGCGCGAAATCCACTTGTTGTCCACATGACCATATGGTCGAGGTTTTCCCTTGCTTTCATTGGATTTCGCTTGCGCGAAATCCACTTGTTGACCTCTTGACCATTTGGTCGAGGACTTCTCTTTCCTTCCTTGGATTTCGTGGGTGCGAAATCCTCTTTTTGACCACTAGACCATATGGTCGATGTCTTCCCTTGCATTCCTTGGATTTCACTGGTGCGAAATCCTCTTTTTGACCACTTGACCATTTGGTCGAGGTCTTCCCTTGCCTTCCATTGATTTCGCAGCCGCGAAATCCTCTTTTTCACCTCTCGACCGTTTGGTCGTGGTCTTCCCTTGCCTTCCTTTGATTTCGCGGGCGCGAAATTCTTTAGTTACCACTTGACCATTTGGTCGAGGTCTTCTCATGCCTACCTTGGATTTTGCAGGCGCGAAATCCTCTTTTTGACCTCTTGACGATTTGGTTGAGGTCTTCCCATGCCTTCCTTGATTTCGCGGGCGCGAAATCCTTTGGTTACCTCTTGACCATTTGGTCGAGGTCCCTCCTTGCCTTAGATTTCGCAGGCGCGAAATCCTCTTGTTGACCTCTTGACCATTTGGTCGAGGTCCTCCCTTGCCTACCACGGATTTCGCAGGCGCGAAATCCTCTTGTTGACCTCTTGACCATTTGGTCGAGGTCCTCCCTTGCCTACCGTGGATTTCGCAGGCGCGAAATCCTCATGTTGACCTCTTCACCATTTGGTTGAGGTCTTCCCTAGCCTTCCTCGCGAAATCCTCTTGTTGACCTCTTGACCATTTGGTCGTGGACTTCCCTTGCCTTCGTTGGATTTCGAAGGCCACAAAATCCTCTTTTTGACCTCTTGACCAGTTGATCGAGGTCTTCCCATGCCTTCCTTGGATTTCACAGGCACGAAATCCCCTTGTTGACCACTTGATCAATTGGTCAAGGTCTTCCTTCGCCTTCCTTGGATTTCGCAGGCACGAAATCCTCTTGTCGACCACTTGACCATATGGTCGAGGTCTTCCCCTGCCTTCCTTGGATTTCGCAGGCGTGAAATCCTCTTGTTGACCTCTTTACCATTTGGTCGAGGTCTTCCTTTGCCTTCCATGGATTTCGCGGGCGCGAAATCCTCTTGTTGACCTCTTGACCAATTGGTCAAGGTCTTCTTTTGCCATTTTTGGATATTGTGGGCGCGAAATCCACTTTTTGACCTCTGGACCATTTGGTCGATGTCTACCCTTGCATTCCTTGGATTTCGTGGGTGCAAAATCCACTTTTTGACCTCTTGACCATTTGGTCGAGGTCTTCCCTTTCCTTCCTTGGATTTTGCGGGCGCGAAATCCTCTTTTTGACCTTTTGACCATCTGGTCGAGGTCTTCTTATGCCTTCCATGGATTTCGCGGGCGCAAAATCCTCTTGGTACCTCTTGACCATTTGGTCGAGGTCTTCCCTTGCCTTCCTTGGATTTCGCAGGCGTGAAATCCTCTTTTTGACCGCTTGACCATTTGGACGAGGTCTTCCCCTGCCTTCCTGGGATTTCGCGAGCGCAAAATCCTCTAGTTGCCTCTTGACCATTTGGTCGAGGTCTTCCCTTGCCTTCCTCGGATTTCACGATCAATAAATCCTCTTTTTGACCTCTTGACCATTTGGTCGAGGTCTTCCCATGCCATCCTTGGAGTTTGCGGGCGCAAAATCCTCTTGTTGACCTCTTGACCATTTGGTCGAGGTCTTCCCTAGCCTTCCTTGGATTTCGCAGGCACGAAATCCTCCTGTAGACCTCTTGACCATTTGGTCGAGGTCTTCCCAGGCCTTCTTGGGATTTCGCGGGCGCGAAGTCCTCTCATTCACCTCTAGACCATTTGGTCGAGGTCTTCCCTCCGCGAAATCCGCTTGTTGACCCCTTGACCCTTTGGTCGTGGTCTTCCCTCGCTTTCCTTGGATTTCACAATCGCGAAATCCGCTTTTTGACCTCTTGACCATTTGGTCGAGGTCTTCCCATGCCTTCCTTGGATTTCACGGGCGCGAAATCCTCTTGTTGACCTCTAGACCATTTGGTCGAGGTCTTCCCTTGCCTTCCTTAGATTTCGCTGGCAGGAAATCCTCTAGTTGACCACTTGACCATATGGTCGAGGTCTTCCCTTGCCTACCTTGGATTTCGTGAGCGCGCTATCCTCTTGTTGACCTCTTGACCATTTGGTCGAGGTCTTCTCTTGCCATCCTAGGATTTCACGGGCACGAAATCCTCTTTTTGACATCTTGACCATTTGGTCGATGTCTTCCCATGCATTCCATGGTTTTCGTGGGTGCGAAATCCACTTTCTGAACTCTTGACCAATTGGTCGAGGTCTTTCCTTGCCCACGAAATCCTCTTGTTGACCTCTTAACCATCTGGTCGAGGTCTTCCCTAGCCTTCCTCGCGAAATCCTCTTGTTGACCTCTTGACCATTTGGTCGAGGTCTTCCCTCGCCTTCGTTGGATTTCGCGGCCGCAAAATCCTCTTTTTGATCTCATGACCATTTGGTCGATGTCTTCCGATGCCTTCCGTGGATTTCGCGGGCGCGAAATCCTCTTGTTGACCTCTTGACCATTGGGTCGAGGTCTTCCCTTGCCTTCCTTGGATTTCGCGGGCGCGAAATCCTCTTGTTACCTCTTGACCACTTGGTCGAGTTCTTGCCTTGCCTTCCTTTGATTTCGCAGGCGCGAAATCCTCTAATTGACCTCTTGACCATTTGGTCGAGGTCTTCCCTTGCCTTCCTTGGATTTCGCGGCCGCGAAATCCACTTTTTGACCTCTTGACCATTTGGTCGAGGTCTTCTTATGCCTTCCAAGAATTTCCCTGGTGGAAAATCCTCTTGTTACCTCTTGACCATTTGGTCGAGGTCTTCCCATCCCTTCCTTGGATTTCTCGGGCGCGAAATCCTCTTTTTGTCCACTTGACCAGTTGGTCGTGGTCTTCCCATGCCTTCCTTGGATTTCACGGGTGCAAAATCCTCTAGTAACCTACTGACCATTTAGCGAGGACTTCCCTTGCCTTCCTTGGATTTCGCGTGCGCGAAATCCTCTTGTTGACCTCTAGACCATTTGGTCGAGGTCTTCCCTTGCCTTCCTTGGATTTTACCGGCGCGAAATCATCTTGACCATTTGGTCGAGGTCTTCCCTTTCCTTCGTTGGATTTCGCGGGCATGAAATCCTCTTGTAGACCTCTTGACCATTTGGTCGAGGTCTTCCCTTGCCTTCATTGGATTTCGCGGGCGTGAAATCCTCTTGTTGACCTCTTGGCCATTTGGTCGAGGTCTTCCCTTGCCTTCCTTGGATTTCGTAGGCGTGAAATCCTCTGATTGACCTCTTGACCATTTGGTCGAGGTCATCCATTGCCTTCCTTGGATTTCATGGGCACGAAATCCTTTTGTTGACCTCTTGACCATTTGGTCGAGGTCATCCCTCGCCTTCCAAGGATTTCGCGGGCACGAAATCCTCTTGTTGACCTCATGATCATTTGGTCAAGGTCTTCCCTTCCCTTCCTCGGATTTCGTGGGCGCGAAATCCTCTTATTGACCTCTTGACCTTTTGGTTGAGGTCTTCCCATGCCTTCCTTGGATATCGCGGGCGTGAAATCCTATTTTTGATCTCTTGACCATCTGGACGAGGTCTTCCCTTGCCTTCCTGGGATTTCGCGGGCGCGAAATCCTCTTGTTGCCACTTGACCATTTGGTCAAGGTCTTCCCTTGCCTTCCTTGGATCTCGCGGGTGCGAAATCCGTTTTTTGACCTCTTGACCATTTGGTCGAGGTCTTCACTTGCCATCCTTGGATTTCGCGATCGCGAAATCCTCTTTTTGACATCTTGACCGTTTGGTCGTGGTCTTCACTTGACTTCCTTGGAGTTCGCAGGGTGCAAAATCTTCTTGTTGACCTCTTGACCATTTGGTCGAGGTCTTCGCTAGCGTTCCTCGGATTTCGCGGGCGCGAAATCCTCATATTGACCTCTTGACCATTTGGTCGAGGTCTTCCCTTGCCTACATTGGATTTCGCAGGCGCGAAGTCCTCTCGTTGACCTCTTGACCATTTGGTCGAGGTCTTCCCTCCGCGAAATCCGCTTGTTGACCGCTTGACCATTTGGTCGAGGTCTTCCCTTGCCTACCACGGATTTCATGGCCGCGTAATCCCCTTTTTGACCTCATGACCATTTGGTCGAGGTCTTCCCAAGCCTTCCTAGGATTTCGCAGGCACGAAATCCGCTTGTAGACCTCTTGACCATTTGGTCAAGGTCTTCCTTTGGCTTCCATGGATTTTGCGGGCACGAAATGCTCTTGTTGACCACTTCACCAAATGGTCGAGGTCTTCACATGCCTTCCTTGGATTTCGCGGGTGCGAAATCCTCTTGTTGACCTCTTGACCATTTGGTCGAGGTCATCTCATGCCTTCCTTGGATTTCGCGGGCGCGAAATCCTCTTTTTGACCTCTTGACCATTTGGTCGATGACTTCCCATGCCTTCCTTGGAATTTGCGGGCGCGAAATCCTCCTGTTGACCTCTAGACCATTTGGTCGAGGTGTTACCTTCCCTTCTTTTGATTTCGTGGGCGCGAAGTTCTCTCGTTCACCTCAAGGCCATTTGGTTGAGGTCCTCCCTCCGCGAAATCCGCTTGTTGACTTCTTGACCATTTGGTCGAGGACTTCCCTTGCCTTCCTTGGATTTCGCGGGCACGAAATCCGCTTGTTGACTTCTTGACCATTTGGTCAAGGTCTTCCGTTGGCTTCCTTGGATTTCGTGGGCAAGAAATCCTCTTGTTTGCCACTTGATCAAATGGTCGAGGTCTTCCCATGCCTTCCTTGGATTTCGCGGGTGCGAAATCCTCTTGTTGACCTCTTGACCATTTGGTCGAGGTCATCTCTTGCCTTCCTTGGATTTCGCGGGCGCGAAATCCTCATTTTGACCTCTTAACCATTTGGTCGAGGTCTTCCCTTGCCTTCCTTGGATATCGTGGGCGTGAAATCCACTTTTTGATCAATTGACCATTTGGACGAGGTCTTCCCTTGCCTTCCTGGGATTTCGTGAGCGCGAAATCCTCTTGTCGCCACTTGATCATTTGGTCGAGGTCTTCCCTTGCCTTCCTTGGATCTCGCGGGTGCGAAATCCGTTTTCTGACCTCTTGACCATTTGGTCGAGGTCTTCCCTTGCCATCCTTGGATTTCGCGATCGTGAAATCCTCTTTTTGACATCGACCGTTTGGTCTTGGTCTTCACTTGACTTGCATGGATTTCGTGGGCGCGAAATCGTCTTGTTGACCTCTTGACCATTTGGTCGAGGTCTTCCAATGCCTTCCTTGGAGTTCGCTGGGCGCAAAATCTTCTTGTTGACCTCTTGACCATTTGGTCGAGGTCATCCGTAACCTTCCTTGGATTTCGCGGGCGCGAAATCCTCCTATTGACCATTTGACCATTTGGTCGAGGTCTTCCCTTGCCTTCGTTGGATTTCGCAGGCGCGAAGTCCTCTCGTTGACCTCTTTACTATTTGGTCGAGGATTTCCCTCCGCGAAATCCGCTTGTTGACCGCTTGACCATTTGGTCGAGGTCTTCCCTTGCCTTCCTTGGATCTCGCAGGTGTGAAATCCATTTTTTGACCTCTTGTCCATTTGGTCGAGGTCTTCCCTTGCCATCCTTGTATTTCGCGATCGCAAAATCCTCTTTTTGACATCATGATCGTTTGGTCGTGGTCTTCACTTGACTTCCTTGGATTTCGTGGGCGCGAAATCGTCTTGTTGACCTCTTACCCATTTGGTCGAGGTCTTCCCATGCCTTCCTTGGAGTTCGTAGGGCGCAAAATCTTCTTGTTGACCTCTTGACCGTTTGGTCGAGGTCTTCCCTAGCGTTCCTTAGATTTCGCGGGCGCGAAATCCACCTGTTGACCTCTTGACCATTTGGCCGAGGTCTTCCCTTGCCTACTTTTGATTTGGCGAGCGCGAAGTCCTCACGTTGACCTCTTGACCATTTGGTCGAGGTCTTCCCTCCGCGAAATCCGCTTGTTGACCTCTTGATCATTTGGTCGAGGTCTTCCCTTGCCTTCCATGGATTTCACGGCCGTGTAATCCCCTTTTTGACCTCTTGACCATTTGGTCGAGGTCTTCCCTTGCCTTCCTAGGATTTCGCAGGCACGAAATCCGCTTGTAGACCTCTTGACCATTTGGTCAAGGTCTTCCTTTGGTTTCCTTGGCTTTCGTGGGCACAAAATCCTCTTGTTGAGCACTTGACCAAATGGTCGAGGTCTTCCCATGCCTTCCTTGGATTTCGCGAGTGCGAAATCCTTTTGTTGAGCTCTTGACCATTTGGTCGATGTCTTCCCGAGCCATCCTTGGATTTCGCGGGCGCGAAATGCTCCTGTTGACCTCTTGACCATTTGGTCGAGGTCTTCCCTTCCCTTCTTTTGATTTCACGGGCGCGAGGTTCTCTCGTTCACCTCAAGACCATTTGTTCGAGGTCTTCCCTCCGCGAAATCCACTTGTTGACCTCTTGACCATTTGGTTGAGGTATTCCTTTGTTTCCTCGGATTTCACGGCTGCGAAATCCCCTTTTTGACCTCTTAACCATTTGGTCGAGGTCTTCCCATGCGTTCCTTGGATTTCGCGGGCGCGAAACCCTCTTGTTGACCTCTTGACCATTTGGTCGAGGTCTTCCCTTGCCTTCCTTGGATTTCGCGGGCAAGAAATCCTCTTGTTGACCACTTGACCATATGGTCGAGGTCTTCCCTTGCCTTCCGTGGATTTTACGGGCGGGCAATCCTGTTGTTCACCTCTTGACAATTTGGTCGAGGTCTTCTCTTGCCTTCCTAGGATTTCGTGGGCGCGAAATCCACTTTTTGACCTCTTGACCATATGGTCGATGTCTTCCCTTGCATTCCTTGGTTTTCGTGGGTGCGAAATCCACTTTCTGAACTCATGACCATTTGGTCGAGGTCTTTCTTTGCCCGCGAAATCCTCTTGTTGACCTCTTGACCATTTGGTCGAGGTCTTCCCATGCCTTCCTTGGATTTCGCGGGCGCGAAATCCTCTTGTTACCTCTTGACCACTTGGTCGAGTTCTTGCCTTGCCTTCCTTTGATTTCACGGGCGCGAAATCCTCTAGTTGACCTCTTGACCATTTGGTCGAGGTCTTCCTTTGCCTTCCCTGGATTTCGCGGCCGCGAAATCTACTTTTCGACCTCTTGACCATTTGGTCGAGGTCTTCTTATGACTTCCAAGGATTTCGTGGGCACAAAATCCTTTTGTTACCTCTTGACCATTTGGTTGAGGTCTTCCCTCCCTTCCTTGGATTTCTCGGGCGCGAAATCCTCTTTTTGACCTCTAGACCAGTTGGTCGAGGTCTTCCCATGCATTCCTTGGATTTCGCGGGCGCAAAATCCTCTGGTAACCTCTTGACCTTTTACCGAGGACTTCCCATGCCTTCCTTGGATTTCGCGTGCGCGGAATCCTCTTGCTGACCTCTTGAGCATTTGGTCAAGGTCTTCCCTTGCCTTCCTTGGATTTTGCGGGCGCGAAATCCTCTTATTGACCTCTTGAACATTTGGTCGTGGCCTTCCCCTGCCTTCCTTGGATTTCGTGGGCGCGAAATCGTCTTGTTGACCTTTTGACCATTTGGTCGAGGTCTTCCCATGCCTTCCTTGGAGTTCGCAGGGCGCAAAATCTTCTTGTTGACCTCTTGACCATTTGGTCGATGTCATCCGAAGCCTTCCTTGGATTTCGCGGCGCGAAATCCTCCTGTTGACTACTTGACCATTTGGTCGAGGTCTTCCCTTGCCTTCTTTGGTTTTCGTGGGCGCGAAGTCGTCTCGTTGACCTCTTGACAATTTGGTCGAGGTTTTACCTCCGCGAAATCCGCTTGTTGACCGCTTGACCATTTGGTCGAGGTCTTCCCTTGCCTACATTGGATCTCGCAGGTGCGAAATCCGTTTTTTGACCTCTTGACCATTTGGTCGAGGTCTTCCCTTGCCATCCTTGTATTTCGCGATCGCGAAATCCTCTTTTTGACATCTTGATCGTTTGGTCGTGGTCTTCACTTGACTTCCTTGGATTTCGTGGTCGCGAAATCGTCTTGTTGACCTCTTGACCATTTGGTCGAGGTCTTCCCATGCCTTCCTTGGAGTTCGCAGGGTGCAAAATCATCTTGTTGACCTCTTGACCGTTTGGTCGAGATCTACCCTAGCGTTCCTTGGATTTCGCGTGCGCGAAATCCTCTTGTTGACCTCTTGACCATTTGGCCGAGGTCTTCCCTTGCCTACTTTGCATTTTACGAGCGCGAAGCCCTCTCGTTGACCTCTTGACCATTTGGTCGAGGTCTTCCCTCCGCGAAATCCGCTTGTTGACCTCTAGAGCATTTGGTCGAGGTCTTCCCTTGCCTTCCACGGATTTCACGGCCGCGTAATCCCCTTTTTGACCTCTTGACGATTTGGTCGAGGTCTTCCCTTGCCTTCCTAGGATTTCGCAGGCACGAAATCCGCTTGTAGACCTCTTGACCATTTGGTCAAGGTCTTCCTTTGGCTTCCTTGGATTTCACGAGCACGAAATCCTCTTGTTGAGCACTTGACCAAATGGTCAAGGTCTTCCCATGCCTTCCTTGGATTTCGCGGGTGCGAAATCCTCCTGTTGAGCTCTTGACCATTTGGTCGAGGTCATCTCTTGCCTCCGCGAAATCCACTTTTTGACCACTTGACCATTTGGTCGATGTCTTCCCATGCCTTCCTTGGAGTTTGCGGGCGCAAAATCCTCTTGACCATTTGGTCGATGTCCTCCCTAGCCATCCTTGGATTTCACGGGCGCGAAATCCTCCTGTTGACCTCTTGACCATTTGGTCGAGGTCTTCCCTTCCCTTCTTTTGATTTGACGGGCGCGAGGTTCCCTCGTTCACCTCAAGACCATTTGGTCGAGGTCTTCCCTCCGCGAAATCCGTTTGTTGACCTCCTGACCATTTGGTCGAGGTCTTCCCTCGCTTTCCTCGGATTTCACGGCCGCAAAATCCCCTTTTTGACCTCTTGACCATTTGGTCGAGGTCTTCCCATGCGTTCCTTGGATTTCGCGGGCGCGAAATCCTCTTGTTGACCTCTTGACCATTTGGTCGAGGTCTTCCCTTGCCTTCCTTGGATTTCGCGGGCACGAAATC
>JAMKQA010005645.1:0-12692 GCA_024699735.1 Posidonia australis
CCCTTTTCTTCCCCCCCCCCCCCCCCCGTTCTGGTGGTTTCCTCCATTTTTAAGAGAGGTGGAAGGCACGGGGAGATCATGGCTTCAGTTAGTGTTACGTTGGGTAGGAGAGAGGGTGCGGGATCAGTTGGGATGAACTCGTCGGAGTTATTTTTCTAACTCCTAAGTTGTTGATTGAAAAAATTTAATTGGTGTATTGGGCTGTCAGTGGGCCTAGTAGTTGGGCTTTTGTTTTTTTTTTTTTTTTTAGGTTTGATTTTTGTTTTAGGGTTTTGATTTTTTGGTTTTAGATTTTGATTTTTGGTTTTAGATATTTAATTAGGTTTATGATTTTGATTTTGTGATTTTAATTTAAATTTTAATTACTTGGTTTTAGATTAAGTTTATTAGCATTATTGTTTTTTCTTTTAGGGTTTTTGTGATTAGGAATTGGGATTTTAAAGTTTTATTTAACTTAGGTTTTCTTTTGTGGTTTTAATTAAATTCTTTGATTTTATGATTCAAGGTTTAATTAATTAGCTTCAAATTTGCATTTTAATTATTTTGAGGAGTTTTTTAGGGTTTTGGATTTTAATTAGAAGTTTTTTAATTTAAATTAGGTTTTTATTAAGGGTTTTTTAGTTTAATTAGGGTTTTTGTTTTAAAATTAGAATTTTGAGTTTAATTTAGGGTTTTTAGATTTTATTCATGGTTTTTAGTTTAATTAGGGTTTTTTGGATTTTAATTAAAGTTTTGGGTTTAAATTAGGGTTTTTAACTTAATTAAGTGACTTTAGAGTTTTTTTAGGGTTTTAAGTTTAATTTAGGTTTTTTTCCTCTCTTAAATTTAAATGGATTAAAGTGGCTTAAATGGATTTTATTCGATTTTGACTTTAATTAGGATTTTCACTTGATTAACTTGGATTTTAAGTGGATTTTGTTTAATTTTGACCTTAATTAGGGTTTTCACTTGATTAAGTAGGATTTTAAGTGGATTTTATTTGATTTTGGTTTTAATTAGGGTTTTCACTTGATTAATTAGGATTTTAAGTGAATTTAGGTGAATTTTATTTAATTTTAGTTTTAATTATGGTTTTACTTAATTAATTAGGGTTTTTAATGTTTTAAATGAATTTTATTTGGTTTTGATTCTTAATTATTGGTTTTTGCTTTAATTAAGTTAGAGTGGGCTTGTGTAGGCTTAAATGGGCTTGAGGATTTAGGGTTTTGGTGGAGTTAGGGTTTAGGAGTGATGGTTGCAACCAGAGGAGCATGCTACCAAGTGACTGCAAAATCGGTGTGTCTACAATAATAATTCTTGATAATTAGAACTTGTTGCAAAAGATGAGATGAATTAGATATTTGCATGATCTACTATAATCTAATGAATAGAAACCCTAGATGTGCTTTTATTATTGATAGTCTTTTTGTAATTCCTTCCTTTTAATTAACTTTAGATATAATCCATTATCAACTTTTTCAATTCCTTTTTTCAATAATCAATAATAAATCTTTGTTTCTTAAACACTTTTCTCTGTAGATTCGACCCGTATTTATCGACATACTACTCCGAACACCATGCACTCGTGGTTAATTAAAACGAACACATCAGATATCATTAGCTCAGGATCCAGGAGACCAATGTACACAAGACAACCTTTCATACTAGGCATGGCCACTATGAGTTCTTGATCATGCCATTTGGGCTAACGAACGCGTCGGCAACATTCATGGATCTGATGTACAGGGTGTTCAGGCTCTACTTGGACTAGTTCATCATAGTTTTTGTAGATGATGTATTGGTATATTCTCCAGATATAGAGACTCATCAGATATAGCTAAGGACCGTACTAGAGACACTAAGGCAACATTAGCTGTATGCTAAATTCTCCAAGTGCGAGTTTTGGTTGGAGGAAGTTTCTTTCTTGGGGCATATTATCTCAAAAGAAGGCATCAAGGTGGACTCAACAAAGGTTGAAGCTGTGAGCAGCTGGACCAGACCAAAAACAGTAACAGAGATCTGAAGTTTTTTCGATCTTGTAGGCTATTACCAGAGATTTATCCAAGATTTCTCGTAGATTGTAACTCCATTGACCAGATTGACTAAAAAGGAGACTCCTTTTGCTTGGAATCCGCAACGTGATGAGAGTTTCACTGATTTGAAAAATCGCTTAGTCACGGCCCCATTTCTATCTCTACCATCAGGAAGTGGAGGTTTCACAATGTACAGCGATGCCTATGGGACCAGGTTGGGGTGCATTTTGATGTAGCATGAGAAGGTAGTAGCTTATGTCTCCCGACAATTAAAGGATCACAAAAGGAATTACCCCACCCATGACCTAGAGATGGTTGCAATAGTGTTCGCTCTGAAGAACTAGAGACATTATTTGTACGACGTGCAATTTGAAGTTTTCAATGACCATAAGAGCTTGAAGTATATCTTCTCACAGAAAGATTTAAACATGACACATACGAGATGGGTGGAGTACATCAAGGATTATGATTTTAGTCTATTGTACCACCCGAGTAAGGCTAATGTGGTTGCTGACGCGTTGAGCAAGTACACACATGTCATGGCCAACCTAATGATCAAGGAATGACACCTAATGTAGGAGTTGGTCTAGTGCAAGCCACGAAGACATCCTCAGGGAACAGTGAGGACTTTATTAGCGAACTTTCTGTTTGTCCCAAGATAGTAGAAGCCATCATTGCATGTCAGTAGTTAGAGCCCTTTGTTAGGGACACCTAATAGAAACTGGAGGTAAGAGCAACACCTCATTTCTCAATTGGTGTGGACGGTAGGTTGAGGTACAATCTACGGCTGTACATGCCTTAGATAGAAGAGAACAAGAAGATTTTGCTAGACGAGGCCCACCAGTCCAAGTATACAGTGCACCTAGGAAGCGCCAAGATGTATAAAGACTTAAACAGAAGTTTTTGGTGGCCTAGGATGAAGAGGGAGATAGCAGAATTTGTGACAAAGTGTGTAACTTACCAGATGATTAAAATAGAACATCAAAAGCCCGAAGGAACCCTACAGCCTCTGGATATTCCAATTTGGAAGTGGAAGTACGTGTCAATGGACTTGATCACGGGATTGCCTAAAACCAAGAGAAAGAATGATACAATGTGGGTGATCGTCGACTAGCTCACCAAGTCAGCGCACTTCCTACCAATGAGAATGAGTTTTCCCTTGCTGCAACTAGCAAAACTGTATGTGGCAAAAATAGTCAGGCTACATGGGGTCCCAATATCAATCGTATCTAATAAAGACACTAGATTCACATCTAGATTCTGAGGAGCTCTGCAAAAGGCGTTTAGGACAGTATTGAATTTCAGCAACACCTTCCATCCTTAGACAGATGGTCAGACCGAGAGGATGATCCAAACCCTAAGAGACATGTTGCGAACCTGTGCCCTAGATTTTGGGGGCATTTGGGAAGATTATTTGCTACTCATAGAGTTTGCCTACAATAATAGTTACCATGCCAACATCGGGATGGCACCATATGAGGCACTTTATGGCAGGCCATGCAAGACACCCACTTGTTGAAGTGAGGTAGGCGAGCGGCAGCTAGTGGGACCAAAGATCGTGCAGCAGTACGAGCATAAAGTTGACCTGATCAGGAAGAAATTGCTTACTGCACAGAGTAGACAGAAGAACTATACTGATCTGAGACATAGGCTCTTAGAGTTCGAGGTGGGAGACTTTGTCTTCCTTAAAGTGTCACCAACCAAGAGTGAGGCGAGGTTCGGTAGAAGAGGCAAGCTAAGCCCTCGCTACATCAGGCTATACCAGATCATCAAAAGGGTTGGTGAGGTGGCATATAAGTTGGACCGACCTTCAAGCTAGCTAATGTGCACAGGGTCTTCCATGTGTCGATGCTGAGAAAATGTTTGGCAGATGCATCCCAGGTTATTTCAATGTAGCCAAAAGTGCTTCAGCGGGACATGTCAGTGGTAGAGGATGTCGTATAGATATTAGATAGAAAAGAGAAAGTCCTCAAAAACAAGGCTATTCCTCTAGTGTTGATTCAGTGGAGACACCATGAAGCAGAAGAAGCAACCTAGGAACACAAGACAGATATTTTGGCACAGTACCCCACTTGTGCTATTTAAAGGAAATTTTGGAGACGAAATTCTTTTAAAAGGGTAGGATGTAATATCTATGCCTAGATTATCCAAATGAATATAATTAATGTAAAATATATGTGTAATCTGGATAATTAGATTAATGTTATGAAGAGATTTGTGTTGAACTCCCTCTGTTTTGTGATAATTAACTCTGGTTTTTGCCCAATTGTGTTGTATTTTGGATTTTTGTCCCACATGTGTGTGAGTGGGACCTAAAGAAATTCAAAGTCAAGCAGGCATAATTAACCTATTTAAGTTTCTTTTCTTTTCTTTCTTCTCTCCTACCATACCTCAACCATGCCCTGCCAATTGACTTCCGCCACCCTTCCACATGAACCAGCCATGCCCTACCAGTGCCGTCGGAGATTTAGGCGATGGAAGGCGGCTGGTTGTAGGCGGAGAAGGTGACAAGAGAGGAGGCGTATAAGAAGAAGAGAATGGCTTGGGAGAGGTGAAAGATCGAGAAGGCACAAGAAGGAAAAGGAGAGAGAGAGAGAGAGGGAGAGAGCCAAAGCTTGAGAGGGAGAGGGTGTGCCACTGGTGGGGGCAGCTTGCTAAGGACCAAGGGTGTCCCAAAGCTCACCGGAGAAGGGAGGAATCACGAGAGACCAACAAAGGGTACACGTCTCCGTTTTCCCTTCCTCTTCTTCGATTTTTGTTCAAATTTAGAATCACGCTAGGATTTTGGGTTAAATGCATGAAAGAGAGTAGATTTATGATGAAGGATGAGTGTATGGGATTTCGAAGATTTTTTCATGAATTATGATAGATTTATGTTGATTTTTAAGAAGCATGCTATAGTGTATATGAATGCGTTCTCAAGCTTGTGATTTTTGTATCTTGGAACATATGCAATAGATTTTGATGAAACTTATCCCAAATAGAAGTAGACTTGGCATGCTAGAATATAGATTTTGTGCATGATTTGTAGTGAGCCAGGGAGGAGTCCGTTTGAGGTCCCAAATCCGACGAGTTCAGGCCCAAGCAATCGATCGTTTTTTAGAAAGACGACTGATTCGACACAATGAACGAGTTCAGTATGCTAAACCAGGGAGTTTTGATGTACCACGCAGATCCAGTATGCTGAACCTTGACAGATTTATCAGTAATGCAGTCAATTCGGCATATTGAAATTGTTCGGTATGCCGAACTAGAGGACTTCGGCATACCGAACGAGTTCAGTGTGCCAAATCAGGGCCTGGGTCACCTATTATATTTCAGGAGATTAGGCATATCAAGGGATTTCGGTTTGCCAAATCAGCCCCTAGAATTGGTTTTCAAAGAGTTTTAGATTAATGGATTTTTATGCCTAATTTTTGTATTTTGGCATCTTGTTTAGTGAGATTTGTAGAGATTTATAGAATAAATATTTTAGAAGGAAAGAATAGTTTACAGAAGGATTTCTGTAATAGAAAAGATTTAGGAAAAAATTATAGAAAAGAGAAATGCATGTTTTCAAAAGTGATTACAAAAATTAGTGTTGGCCTCGGGTGAAAGAAACTAGATGCCAAGCGAGTTAGTACTGGCTGGGCCTTGTGGTCAATCAGGTGAGCTAGTGTTAGTTAAGCAGGTGATGTAGCTCGAGAGCTTTCTGGGCTGAGCAAAGTCACCAAGAAAGCTTAAAACACCAAGAGAATTAGTGGGGTGTTGGAAGAACTCATTCCCATGCTAGCGACCAGTGTGGTCCTAGTACAAAGAGGCCTAGAGGCTACGACGATAGTTGCCCGCACGGGGTCTTTTACCATGGTAGTGTAAGAGGCTGAACTTGGTTTCTCTTCCTCCATTTGTGGCCAGGTCATCCCTGATCACGATAACACTAGAGAAAGAGATTTTCAATTTTCAGATTTAGAATCAGTTTTAGGCTAGAATCGAGCTTGATTTTGGCTTTTGAGTTTTAGCCAAATTCAAGCCAAGATAAGACCAAAGATTTAGGACTAGTTCCAGCCAAGTTCTAGGTTTTGCGAGATTTAAGCTTTGAGATTTAAGTTGAAACCTAATCTCAGAACAGTTTTCTAGAAAGATATAGAATAGAGCATGGTTTTCAGAAAAAGGAAAGTAAGTTTTGAAAATACATGTTTTCCTGAGATTTCTTGAAAATGGCTTTCCTAAAATTTTAGCTAGATTAGAGTTTTACAGAAAAGTTTTCTAAAGAAGATCTTAAAATTTTCTTTGAAAATAAGAATTTAGAGTCTTAGTCATTTTCCGTTGTTTGTCTTATTTTTGTTAGGGCGTATACTAAGTGACTTAGAAGTCACTCATGCGTTTCAATTATTTGGTTTCAGGCTTAATGTTGGAGTGTAGTCAATCCCAGTGCTCGAGTTTTTAAGAGCCACTAACCACACACAGGTCTAGGTAGTAGTTAGTATTTATTTTAAATTTCTGCTCTTACTAATTTAGCACACTCAAACTTAGATTAACTTTGTCGTGGCACCCGGTGGTTATGGGGTGTTACAATAACATCATGGAAGACGTCCACAAATGTCTTGTCTCCAAGCATTAATAAGCGGATGTCCGTTGTAGATGTTTGCAAAAGTCTTGTCTCGAAGCATTACTACACAAATGTCCACAAAAGTCCTATCCCGAAGCTCGAATATGTAGACGTCTCTTTTGGATGTTTGCAAACTTCAAGTTGTTACATCCGCAATCAACTTATTGTTGCTAGCTTATCACTACATACGAACTACTTTATCAATTATTGGTAAATTAGGAAATTACTTTATCTTGAAATTCCAACGTTACTTGATCTAGCAACTTATAGGGGACTTTATCATGTACTTTACCAGATAATTCCTAGTTTACCAATAATTGGTGAGTTACAGCTTGAGACGATTGACATGGATTGATTAAGAGGAATGGTGGTAGGGAGGATGTAAGACGACGGCAAGGAGGGTAGGGATGATTGGGGATGATATGAGAGGAATAGTGCTAGGGAGGATGTAGGTTGGCGATGAGGGGGGCGAGTACAACGGTGGCGGGGAGGATGTGGGTCAACGGTGAGGAGGATGTGGGTTGACGACAAGGAGGGTGGGTACAATGTAGGTCAACGGTGAGGAGGGTAGGACGATGGTGGCAGGGAGGTTGTGGTTGGCTATAAGGACGACAGGGACAATCATGCATGATTTTGATCAAGTTGCTGTGTCTGAATTCTCATTTGGTAAAGTGTAACACTAAAGTTGATTGCTCAGATAAGGAGGCATTACTGATATTTGAAATATAGATCTATAAGCCATGTGACGAAAGTTGGGATTTTGGAAAACAATAGTTGATAGAGTGGGGAAAAAATAAAGTTGACTTTTCAATGAGGAAAAGTTTAATGGATTGCTCAAATATAGGGAAATCAATAATTTTCCCTTATTAGTTTGATATTTTCATCTCTCCCTCTATATATTTTTCCTATTTATTCTCTATTTATTTTCTATTTTGTACTAAATAATGATAATCATCTCCCTATTGCTCTCTCTCTCTCTCTCTCTCTCTCTAAGTGATTCTATTACAACTCATTTCATTTATCAATTTTTTTCTATTTATTACCTTTTAATAAAAAAATTATTTCTCTTTTCGTAAGTAACAAAATATATTTATAAATTATTAATTAGTGGACAAATTACACATCTCTTTGACTTCAAATAATTAGTTGCACTAGCCTTCATAATTAATGTCAATAATTCACAATTAAGTTCTTTATAAATATTTTCATTTTGATTTTACCATTTTCATTAGCTAAATACTATTCCCATGCCATATAAATTTTTTAACATCATCTATTTACATGTTTTATATGTTCTTTTACTTTTGTTCTTCCTACGTATTGCATGTGTTATTTAGCTTTTTTTAGCTATATCTCCTAGTAGCTTACCAAAAGAATTAATTACAATAATTTAGAAAGGAAAAAACATGATTGCAAAAGTACAAATGGAATGAAAAAATTTGATTGCAAAATCAAAGAAATGGTATATGGAGAATGTTTATGCTATGGAATTAAACATTGAAATACAAGTTTTCTATCCTAAAATACAAAAAATTCAGAAAAGATGTGGTGATTGTAAGAAAGAAGTATGTGATTATAGTTGCATCAAATATAGCAGCTAACCCACACATTTTGAGTTTTTCCTATGATGTAGAAATGCATTTGCGATCATAATCTCGTTTCCGTATGACATTTGCTTTTATTACTCCTAGTACCTTTGCCTTTTCTCCTTATTTATGGTTGACTACAATGTGGACACAAAATAAATTTTCCTTTTTATTATTATAGTGAACACACTATTGCTAAAAAAAAGAAAATGGGACAAGTTGGACATTTCTTCACCTAATAATTAAAAGATAAGACTCATACTTAAGTGCATTCACCAACATTCCATTATCTACATCCAATTATTCCAGCAACAATAATTTTAATCTCATTATAATGGGGTCCACCTATTTCATTAGTGACTATATATTTTTCTATTTCAATGTATAATTATTTTTTGTTTATAACTTATTTGTGTTTTTTAAATTTCCCAAAATCAATTCTTTTTTTGTGTGTTATGTGTGAGTGAGTGAGTGAATGAGTGGCAAAGTAAGAACTTTCATTAGATTATCATGTTTTCTTATATTAATCATTTATAAAAGGAATATTTGTATGCATTAAGTTTACCTTCTATGCTATTGCCATTCCATCATTTTAGATTTTTATTTTGAGTTTTATTATTTTACCATGTTTGTTATTTAGATATTTTCATCTCTCCCTCTAAATATTTTTCCTATATATTCACTATTTATTTTAGATTTCCGACTAAATAATCATTATCATCTCCCTCTTTCTCTCTCTCTCTCTCTCTCTCTCTCTCTCTCTCTCCAAGTGATTTTATTACAACTCATTTCATTTATCCATCTTTTCCTTTCAGTTATTATCTTTTAATAATTGTTTATATCTCTCATCATAAGCTAAAAAAAATTAGAAATTATTAATTAGTGGTCAAACCACATATCTCTTTGACTTCAGATAATTAGTTGCACATACCTACATAATTAATGTTAATGAACAATTCATGTTTCACAATTAAATTCTTTATAATATTTTCGTCTTGATTTAACCTTTTTCATTAGCTAAATGTTATTCCCATAACATATAAAGTTTTGCTTATTTTAGCTATGTCTCCTAGTCACTTACCAAAGAATTAAGTACACTAATTGAGAAAGAAAAAATACACAATTTTAGAAGCAGAAGTGGAAAGCAAAGATAAGATTGCAAAAACAAAGAAGACAAATGGAATATGGTGAATGTTTATGCTATGGAATCAAATACCAAAATGCAAGTTTTGTGTCTCAAATTACTAAAAATTTAGAAAGATGAGCATTTAAGAAAGTGGGAGAGAAGTGAGAAAGAAGATGTGGCAGTTGAAAGAAAGAAGTATGTGAGTATAGATACATCAAATATAGCAGCTAACACACACATTTTGATTTTCTTCTCATTGGATGTAGAAATATATTTGTGTAGACACCCTAATTTTGAGGTGGTTCAATGATAAGCTTTCTAGATGTTGCTTTGGATGTGGCTAACCCAACCACTTTTTGAATCCCATTAGCTAAACCAATCCCAAACCTATGGCAGGTCCACAGCCTAATTCGAAATTCAAACAGATAGGGGAGAGCACCAAGTTAGAGCACCAAGCTAGAGCACCAAGCTAGAGCATCAAGCTAAGCACCAAGGTAGAGCACCAATATTGAGCACCTAGCTTGAGCACCTAGCTAGCACACCAAGCCAAAGCACATAACTGGAGCACTTAGCTAGAGCACCAAGCTGGCGCACTTATCTGGCGCACCAACCTGGTGCACAGCCACTTCTCAGGCTGCTGGCTGCTGGCTTTTCACCTCCCATGTTTGTAACCTTTGCCAACGAATATGCCATGGAATCTTCCCAGGTTCTTCGTTTACGAGGCTACTTGTATTCTCTAGGAGTTACCCATGAGAAATCCCTATATAAGGACACCCATAGGCAATCATTTGGGACCCTTGAAGAAGATCTAGTGCAAGCTATCTACTATTTTCTGCAATCCACTCTCTTTTCTCTCAAGCATTCCCTTATATTTTGGAGCATTATCAGCCCTTCCAAAGCAGCAAGGATCCATTTATCTTTGATATCTCAAGAAGGAACACCTTGGGAGGTAGGTCCTCTCTTTCCCTTCTTCTTTAATTCCAGCTCTTGCACCAAGATAAAGCATGCTTTGAACTTAACATATAATCAAATTTTTGTTTTGCTTTCATATATATAATGTCTTGCATATAGGATCCATATGTTAAAAATCTGCATCATGTTATTTCCATGAGTGTTTTTATTATCTTTATTCTCAATTTCTTTACACTGAGATCCATGATCCATGCATTTGCACTTGAATATGTAATAAACATGTTTTCTTACATATTCATCACTTGCATAGGTCTTGTCGAGCTTATCATTTCACAGATGCTATTTAGGATCTTGTATAAGCATATCTGCAATAAACCCATGACTTATTTTGCTTTTTAATCAAATAAAAAAAATAAAGGTTTTATTTCCATTTTCATCTCATCATATTTCTGTTTCCATCATTTGCATAACTGGCTTAATAAAAAAAGAAATCACCTGTCTCTGGATCTGAACCAGAATTCTGAATCAGACTACACTCTGATTCAGATTTTCTGGGGAGCACCATTCTGGAGCACCTATATGGCGCACCAGAGTGGCGCACCAAATCAGAGCACCACTCTGGCACACCATTCTGGTGCACTAGATTGGTCAGAGAATAGATCACCCTATTTTGCATCCCTATCTGCATGTTTTCCCTAATAGTTTTGAGTTTGATTCTTTCAGTGGCGATTCCTTGGTATTACATGATTGTGCACACATGATTTCAGCTGCAAATAATGTTGTTTTCTAAGTCGTTTTCACCTTTGGATATTCAGTCCACGGTTTAAAATCTGGTAGGCTAATTGCCATTTACTCCTTTATGGAGAATCTATGTATCATCCCATGATCCAGTAACATGGCTGAACCTTGTTGTTTTCATTCAGCATGAGTAAGAGGTGGCCTTGTGTGAGGCTATTAGCCCTTGAGCACAAGATCCATAAATCTTCTCACACTTGCATGTCTTTCATTTTTTTAAAGGATATTTTCTATTTTTACAAGGACTTTACATTACATAACTTTCTGAAACGCAGTTATATGACATTGCACTGCATGGCTTTCTGATATTTTCCTTGGCACATCTTTCTGGCCCACATAGGAGCTAATATGTGGTGCACCAGACTAGAGCACCAGTCTGGCACACCTAACAGGCGCAGTAGCCTGTTTTCAGTAGCACACAACAGGTTTTCACAAAAGAATAGAGGAGGCAGAAGTTGCCGACAGAAGTCGGCTCCAATGAGAGAGGCATGTAGGACGACTCTATCCCTATCATACAACTTGGAGAGGAGTTGGAGCATACACCGACCAAGCCCACATGTTCAAAGGGACTAGCCACCCCTTTTTACTTCAAACTAAAAGAGTAGCCACCCCTCAGCATAGGTGTTTATTACCTCCAAGCAGGGATAGGGTAGGTCAGCATGCCTTTGATGGAGTAAAAGAAAATTGCATTATTGAAAAGAGTAGGTGTAGGGCTCTAGGAGTTTGTCATGGAGCCCATTTTATCCCTAAAGCCCATTGGTTGAGTGAGAGCCACCATAAACCCAGGAATCTAGGTAGCACCAAATGAGTCGAGGACAATATAGTTCCTTATAACAGGCAATGAAGCCTTCCTCAGTGCTGAGGGCGTATCATTTATAAACCATGCATAAATCTCACTTCCATTTTATAAGTCTTGCATAAATCATTTGGCATTCAGCATTTTCGATTACACCACTTTTGCATTTTGCATCGCTTTGCAAGGCGTTTGCTCACTTTCCAACCAGGGGCATGCCAGCTGCCTTTTGAGTCGGAATTGTGGCAAAAAAGGGATCTTCAACCAGGGGCATGTTAACTACTCTTTGGTCGGAGTTAGGTCTTTGACTAGGGGCATGCCAGCTGCCTTTCTAAGTCAAAAAGATTATGGGGACAGTAATACTATTGGGAGCATGCAGATGAGGCTTCTCACAAAGCACTTTGGGATAAGCCTGTCAGTTGATGCAATACAGAAGCATGGTTGTCACGGCACATGAAACTGGCTGGCGACATATATGACAATAGCCCGCAGGTCCAGTGGACTTCTTCCAAGGCAAGAGTGAAAGGCAGGGAAGGTGGGTTTCTAGAATTTAGACACCGCACATAACAAGTGCCAGTTCACTTCAACCTGGGAAATATTCAACAATGAAGAGGACATGCCCCAAGCCCGTAGTAGCTCACTGCCCTCCGCAATCAGTGCACCGATCAATATTTGCAGAACATCAGAACAGTGCTTTGGTGTCACCATGGTCAGATGCCCAGGAGGATATGATTTGGCAATTATGACAGTTATCCTGTGGGCCCCATCACATACAAGCAGTACAAGTATCTTAATTTCCAAGGTCTACAGTGCAGAATGGCTGCAAGAATTGCATTGTTGTCCTCCGCACTCTACAGTCTTCAAGAATGCCAAGAAAAGC
>JAMKQA010005646.1:0-14955 GCA_024699735.1 Posidonia australis
CCCCCCAGGCTGATCGCTCGTCCTACGCCAAAGCTATAGAACGGGGAACCAGGGACTACCCTTCGCTGACTGTGGGTGGACTCAAAAGAGGAGAAGATGCGTGCTTTCTAAAATGATCCTACATGCGATATGCATTATTGTCTTTTACTTGCGGGTTTTATTAAGCTGGATAGGGGAGAGGGTGGATAGAAGTCTCTAGTTCCGCCTAAATTCTGTTTTTATTATTGTGGATTTTATGTTAAACCAGTTAGGGAGAAGCAAACATGTCTCTACTTTTCCTAAGATGGCAAGTGCGAAAAGGGGAAGAAAACACTGAAGCATAGCCAACAAACAAGCATACATCACGCAAAAAGCATGATCATGGCATGTGCGCGTGTCGTGTAAACATGATGGTGAAAAAGAGAAGACATCCATTACATCAAAAGACAGGTAACATGGCATGTGTGTGTGTGTTGTGGCATAGAAAGTGTGTAAAAGAAAACACTTGGCAAGCAAAAGGCACGTATAGCAAACATGTAATGATAAATGCAAACAAATATGGTGACAAGATGACAAACAAGTGAAAAATCAGAAAAATGAAAGCCATAGTCTTGTATCCCCAGCGGAGTTGCCAGTTCTTGTGACCATACCAGAACCGACCTTTCACAGCGAAGGAGCGTGCGAAGGAACCGAAGAGGCCATGGTGAAGATAGTGAATCCGAGGAAGGACATTTGACTTGAAAACACCGAAGAAAATATGAAAAAGGAAAAGAAAACGATAAGAACAAAACGGAGTCGCCACCTAATCTTTTAAAAGCGGAAAGACAAGGAAAACTGGATACGATAAAATGTAAGAAAAACAATGCAAAATGAATGCAAATGTATGCATGAACGTGTGTGCATGCTCTGTGCCTAATGGATGCAACACATTGGTCATTGTGTGCCAGAGAAAGGGTAAGGACACCTGTTACGAATGGGAAAGGTGTTAGGCACCCCCATACGCCTGAGAAATCGGTCTTTCTAGACTTTCGCTCGCTTGTGTGTCACCGAATGTAAGTGATCATGTATGCTTGCTAGGTCTAAGTGTATGTATACCATATGCTATGCTGATGCGAATGATGCGAGTGGGGCGGAAATGATATGACCTAAGTGTGCTCAGAAACACTATGTGAATCCTGGACCATCGGTCAAAAGAATCCGACATAGTAATCGTCATCGCCCCTAATGCAAGTGTGTCATGACGCATGACGTGAATGTCATGGTGCATGAGGAGGATTTGGGCAATGTTGTATAATGATATGAATGTATGTGATTAAATGTAAAGTGCTAGGAGTGAGTAATGTAGTGTATCATGCATGATGGTATAAGTCATAAGCATGATAAGTGTAGATGCAAGTGCATGTGCTTGGATGCAAGGATATGCAGTAGAATGGATGGGATGAGCGGGTAAGGGCGTAGGCTGGCTGCCCGCTCAGTCCCTAGCAAACCCGCACATGTCGGCCGCGCAAGCCTGTCGCGCAGCTGAGGCGCGCATGCTAGTGATAGAACAGGGCAGCGAACTTGTGAATTTTGCCCTTGCTCAGGGATGAAATGTAATGGTGTAAATGGCTTTCTAAATGCATGGAGTTTTAGAGTTGTAACCATGCCGGTGGAACCCCAAGGCGCGGTTCTCTACCTACTCCGGTGTGAGGAAACACACGAGGAGATCCGATACGGTCACGACAAAAATGGTGAATCCGGAGGAAGAGACAAGATCCAGAAACACCAAAGGGAAGACAAAAGAATAAGGAAAGGAGTCGCCACCTAGTCTTTTAATGGAAAGACGAGGAAAACCAAAAACACAAAAAGGCAGAAAGCAAACAAGATGCAAAGATGCATGTGTGATATGTGCCTAATGGATAATGCAAGATGAATGCGGGCCAGAGAAAGGGTAAGGATTTAGGTTACTCATGGGGAAGGGGTTAGGCACCCCCATGCGCCCGAGAAAACTCGATCTTTCTAAGCTTCCTACTGTCAATGGTCTGATGAATGTATGCTTGCTTATTCTCTATGCTCATGCATGAAAATGACCGAAAACATGTCAAATCAAGGAGAAGTGAAATCAAGGGAAAAAGTTAATCTGAGGGTCAAATGTAGGCATTGGCAATGCCACATTGCTATACGCCCGTGGGCGATGAGGAAAACCGTGAAAATTGGGAAATTCTCAAAAAGCATCTCGCAAAACAACAGAAAGTGAGATAAATCCGAGAAAATCAAAAGGAGAAAGATAATCCTCTTTTCGGGACCATGTCGGCTTTGACAAGCCTTTGCTGTACGCCCTTGGGCTATGGGAAACCAAAACCAGTGGAAAACGAGGAGAAGACTAAGCTCGGAACAAAGCTAGAAAAAGCGTGCACTGAGCAGGGAAGAAAAGATGGGAAAAATTCGTGCAAAAAGATGTGAAAAGTATGCAAAATGCAAGTGTGAATGCAAATCTGAAGGATGCAGGGGGTTTTGTGTAAAAAACCCAAAATCCGAGGAAAGCTGAAGTTTAGAAGCCCAAATCCTCAAAAATATGTAGGAAAACACATCCATGCATGTATGAAGAATTTTGAAGTCAAATGTGCATCCCTAGTGCAAGTGAAGCTCTCTAGGGGTTTGAATGCAATTTACCCACTAATGCATGCAATGCAAATAAGTTCAGCATAAAATCAGGGTAAAAATGCAATAAAATGTCTCAGAAATGATCCAAGAAGTTTAGGGGCAAAATGGTCATTTTACCTTTGAAAACAGGCAATCAGAACAATAGCGATGAAGTTTAGGGGCTAAACTGCAAAAAACCCAGTAAACAAAGCATTCCAGGATGTTCTGAAGAAATTCAGGGGTAAAAATGTAATTTTCACTAAGATTAAAACATGCAAAAGAAATTCTGTGAAAAAGGAGGGTTAAAATGCAATTTACCCAAGAAAATATGCTTCTGGAAAGATTTAAAACTAATTCAGGGAGTTCCATGCAATTTTCACATCCAAACATGCTTTCTGGAAGTTTGTTGTAAAACACAGGGGCTTATATGCAATTAAACCAGCAAAATTGTGCATTCTGAAACAGTTTGAAAAAAATGTATGGACTTATATGCAATTTTCACAATAAAATGAACTGTCAGAAACTTTCCAAGGAAATCCAGGGTCATCAATGTAATTTGTTTGAAGCAAAACACATTTTATAAACTCTGGAGGGCTTTTATTAAAGTTTTAATCTCAGAAAACATTACTTTAAAAGTTCAGGGTAAGAAATGTAATATTTTCAGTTAAAACTTTATTCAAATGAATTTGGAAAAATGACAGATGGACCTAGATGCAAGAAAAGGACCTAAGTACAAGAAAAACAATGTTTCCGTATTTTATTTAAAACAATAAATGTTTTTATTTAAAAGAAGAAGACGACGGCGCCAGCGACCATCAAATAAAGAAGATGAAGGCCTTCCCGTGGTCTGATCTTAGATCAGATCCCACGGGGAGCAAGATGGAGAGGATTAACACATCCCACGGCGCGGATGGGAAATCCATAGGCCAGAACGACCTCCCCACCCAGCTTGCCGTCGGGCTGCTTTGGTGACGTTCCAGAGGTGGCTGGAGGCATTCGGGGAGACGACGTTGCTATCTGGAACTTCTGGAAGGTGCGAGGTGGCATCGGGGCTACTCCGGAGCGGCGCGGAGGCTAGTGGAGCGAGGTGGTGGCCTGACCGTCACCACCGCGGCTTCCTCCGGCGAGCGGCGTTGCTGGGACGCTCGGGGGCTCGCGACGCTATCTTGAGGGCTCTGGGGCGCTTGCAGGAGGATGAGGATGGATCCTAGGACGTCGAAGGCGTGCGGGAATGCCGGAGAGGCGCGGTCCAACTCTGAGGTGGTCGTCTTCTCCAGCGCCAGCGGTCCTGGGCATTTCTCTCCGGTGATCTTCGCACGGACAGCTGGGAGCAATGGAGCGGCGACGGCGGGGCACGGCGAGCTCCGGGAAGACCATAGGAGGAGGATATAGGGCTCGGGGGTCTAGGAGACTTCCTGGATTGCCCCCCCCCCCCACCTCTGTCGCCGGAATTGGGCGACGGTGGGGCACGGAGGAGCTCCGGATGCCAAGGGATCACTCTGGATCCCTTGGAACCGCTCTTGGAAGAGAGGAGAAGGCAGGAAGACCTATAATTCAGGAAATTAAGAGAGGTTAAGGCGTGTACCTGGCTGGAGATCGTCACCGGAGCTCAGCGACGGCTCTGGCTCTGGCTCTCCGCTCCTCTCCTCCTCGCTCCTTGCTTTGGTTCCCTCTCTCTTGCTCTCAGTTTTCTCTCTCGAGTGGTCTCCCACCCTGAAACGTTGGCATCCTCCTCCTTTATATAGGTGAACCCAACAAACTTGCAACAGAAACCTCTCCCTCGTAACAGACTAGCTAACACACTTGCCCCACTCCCTAACCGAACCGACACCCCTCCTAACAGACTAACAGAATCCTAATGTTTGTCCCCTCCTGCCCACTCCTTGTCTCCTCGATCGTTGACAGAGATCAACGGTGGTCTGAGCTTCTCCGGCGAGCCATCCAATGGTTCTGGTTGCCTGGGTTCATACTGCACTAGGTTGGATCCGTGGCTTAGAGGCTGATCAGGCTGGATTGTGAGAGGTTAAAGGAGAAAAGATGGGTTCAGTGGGAAGAAGAAGATAGGTGAAATATTTGAATATTTTTGTAGGAAAACTTTGGTAAATGAAGATGGGAGAGAAAAATGAATATGGTTTGATTTTGGTAGAAATAGGTGAAAATATAAATTGAAGAAGATGTGGACTGAACCATTGCGGATCTTGTGGGCTCCATGGGCCTCCATGGGCCTATGTGGGCCCGTATGGGCCCAAATGAGTTTAGGTGGGCTCAAATGGATCAAATGGGCTAAAAAGGCCTCTATGAAGTCAGATGGGCTTGTGGGCCCAAATGGGCTCAACCAAGGTTCAAGCTCAGCCACCACATCCTTATTCTGCAAAATCAGAAAATTGGGGTGTCTACAAGAGTATACTATCATGAATTGATGCATGCTATGGATTAGGTCCTAAGATGCGTGGATATGGGGAGGTGGAATGAATGAGGCGGGTAGTGCCAGAGCTAAGCCCGACAGCTTGCTCTGTCCCTTGCGCAACCGCGCATGTCGGACGCGTAGCCACGACGCGCCCACCAGAGACAGAGCTGCGAGCTTTGCCGGCTGGCATACCAACATGCCATGATGTAAAATGCTATAAGATGCATGGGAAGCTAGAGGGGAGGTCGAGAAACATTCCTACGTGCTTAGATGCTAAAATGACCTAGTGGATGTCCCCATCCACCTACGTCGCCGGAGTTGGATTCCGACATCGTCGGAGGTGGGGAAGACGACATGCGTGGCATGAATGGCATGATAAAAACCAATGAAACATGTACAAAATGATGCGAGGAAGCAAGGAAACTAAGAAACACGTAGGAGGGAGTGAAATCGAACCTATAGAATTTGTGGGTTGTCCCCTTTCGACGATGGCTCGCGGTGGCGTTTGTCAACAACTGGCGCGTAGCGGCAGCGGAGACTGGTCCAAAGGGCTGAGGAGGTGCTGGTGTAAGGTCTGGTGAGGTAATGTGGGGGCTGGTGCGGCATTGTGATTGTTGGGTTATGGTGGGTCGATTTCCGGCCGACGATGGAGGTGGCTGACGGTGTTGGAGATTTGGAATGCTCTGACAAGTGGGGAGGCTCTGTCGAAAGGGATTGGTTGTGCTTTGGTGCAAGGCAATCGATGCCTGGCCGAGAGGAAGCTGGTTGTGGTTTGGATGGCCGGAAGTGGGTGGCTCATTGGCAAAGAAGGGTGGCTGACGGTGAGGGTTACCCAGGGATGGCTGGAGCTCAGGGTTGGGTTCCAGAGGGGCCAGCAATCCCAAGAGAAGCAAGAGCAATGGCTCGTTGCTACGGGAGGTTGTTTTGAAGAGGTGGTGGCATGTTGCAGGGGCTGGCAGGGCATGGCAGGCATGGGTCACCGGCGAAAGCCTACAGGGTGGTAGGGCTTGGCCAGGTGCACGTGGGCGGCGAGGCACAGCTGCAGCAGGGCATGGTGTAGGCGCTTGGGCGGCGAGGCACGGCTGCACCAGGGCTTGGTGGTGGCAGAGGTGTCAAGCAAGTGAGGCAGTAGCGGAGCGACGCGGCGTCGTAACTCGTACCAAGTACGATGACCGCGACGGGTCAAGCGGCTAGCGCAGGACAGCCTTGGTCCTCCCATGCATCCACAACGCGCGATCAAGCCGCTCAACCGGGCCACGCATCCCACTTGCACAAGGTGCACAAGTTGGATTCTAGTGTTGGGCCTGGTATTTTAGGCTTGTTGGATTAGTGTTTAGGGTAATGTAGGGTGTTTAGGTTGGTTTTAGGGTATAATGGGGTTTGGATGGGATGAAATGCCTCATTACCACTGGAGCGCGCTCTTTCGGAGAAATCTGCTAGGAATGGCTGCCAAAATGGGGTGTCTACAGTATCCAATGGAAGGATTTCGAGGCAGCTTTCTATGAGAAGTATTTTTCTACTCATGTGAAGGAAGGGTTTCACCGAGACTTCCAGAATCTGGAGTAGGGCACTATATCGATGCTCAAGTACGAGATTGAGTTCGTTTGGTTGGAACGTTTTGCTCTTGTCTATGAGTTAGAGGAAGACGGTGTAGACACCCCGATTTTAAAGTCACTTGGCAGCAGGCTCCTCTGGAAAGATGCTCTGGTTGCGACCATCAAACCCAAACCCTAACTCCACCAAAACCCTAAGCCCACTTAAGCCCACACAAGCCCAGTCAAGCCCACACCAGTCCACTCTAACATAATCAAAGCAAAAAAATATAATTAAGAATTAAAACAAAACAAAATTAAATAAAATCCACTTAAAATCCAATTAATCAAATGAAAACCCTAATTTAAGTCAAAATTAAATAAAATCCACTTAAAATCCAATTAATAAAAAAACCCTAATAAAACTAAAAACCCTAATCAAAATCTAAAACACCTAAATTAAAACTCTAATTAAAACACAAAAACCGTAATTAAACTAAAAACCCTAATTAAAATCCAAAAACCTAATTAATTTCAAAATCCTAATTAAAATCTAAGAACCTAAAACCCTAAAATAATTAAAATCCTAAAAACCCCAAAGTAATTAAAACCCTAAAAAACCCTAATTTAAAATCAATTAATTAAACCCTAAGTTACAAAATCAAAAATTAAACTCAAATTACAAAACCCAAATAAAAACCTAAAATCAAAACCCTAAAATCCCTAAAAAAATCCCAAAACAAAAACAAAAAAGAAAACCCTAAAACTAGGCCCAATTACCAGGCACCCCTTCCAGTTAGGTATTTCCTTCTTCTTATTCAATTTTTTTTTCTTTCGTCTAGGTCCTGTTAGTCCCTTCTAGCTTCTTAGGCCGTGTGTCGCCAGAGACAGTCGCTTTTGTGCCACCTTCCCCTACCCCCAGTGGTAGTTCCCCACCACCGGTGAGGTCGCTGACCTCCTAGATCGGGAGGAGGCTCCTAGAGCCTCCCTTCCCTTTTATTCCTCCTCCATGAGCTTGCATTGCTCAGGAGGAGTCCTTCAGGCCTCCTATGCCTGAGAAGCACCATCGTCATCGCTGCAGTCGTCGTCTAGCCAAAGCCCGTGACGAGGGGAGCATCCTAGGTCGTGCCAATATCTCCCGCGACTCCCTGGAGCATCGTCGAGACACTGCAGACCTCCTCATGCTGTCGTGGCACCTTCCCTGTTGTTGGAGCGACGACCCCATCTCTACTACGTCTGTCGCCGACCAGGGAGGTGGGTGGAGCCACCCTAGCATCCCCGAACTCCCCTGGCCTCTCCGGAGTATTCATCGTGCTGTCGAGAAGCTACTCCACTCGCCGCCATGTCAACTCAATAGCCAGAGCGTCGTCACCCTCCTGTCGTCGTCTTCCCTAGTGCTGGTGGCCACCTAGCCAGAGCGCGAGGTGGGAGGCGTGCTTCAGGCCACTCCAGCCTCCTCCCCTGCCCTCGGAAGCTCCACCATGTTCCCCTTCAGCCTCCTGGGCCGTCGCTGGAGCCTTTCAGTAACTGGACCGCCGCTGGGTCATCGTTGGAGCGGAGACGCGGCGATCCACCAATGATCTTCGAAGGGAACTTATTTGGCCCAGGCTCCTTTAGTTTTAGTTTTTATTTCTGAGCTCCTTAAATTGTTACGTTTGGGTCCTCTATTTTATTTTTAAAGCTCTTGTAGTTTAGATAACTTTTATTTCTTCATTTTATTCCTGTAAAATTTGCATATAACTCCCTGTATATTTTAATTTTTATTTCTTAACGCATTCATACATGTTTTATTACATTTAGGTCCTTGATTCCATATTTTTTTTAACAACTAAGTCCTGAACAGTTGCATGGAGCCCTAGAACCTTTTTTTAAAATGAGTATCCCAGTGAAATTTGCATAATAAACCCTAAAAAACTTCATAACCACACTGACCATCATCAGAATTTAATTTTTATCACATTCAAGCCCTTTAATTTTGCATGTAGGCCCTTGGGTTCACAACATACAATCCCAGAGCACAAAAAATTTGCATCCAGACCCTTAGATTAATTTTAGATCCTTCATTTAGGGTTTTAATTGTTTTCTCACATATTTTTGGTATTTTCCACTTATTGCATTTCACATTTTGCACTTAATCATAGATTTCATTTAAAAATAATGTTTGCATTGTAAATTAATCTTTAATTTCATTTTTTAATCACATTTGCACATATGTGTGAATTTTGCACATTAAACCCTGAGTTTTCAGGAAATTGCCAAGGTACAATTTTCACACATCTCATTGCCACATTGTCATTTGATCCACCATTTGCATATTAGAATAGAAGTCATTGAATATACTTTAATCTAGATCTCCTCCTTTTTGTGAATTTTACATCTCGGTCCTTGTACTTGTCCTTTATTGGTTTACATCGTTTTATTGTTTTTAAGACCATGTCCTTTGCATGTTTTCTTGCCAATAATACTTTCTCGACATTTCACATACATTTTGGCATATCTTAGACCAAGCATTATCCCTCTACATGCACCAAGTCATTCCTCAACACCTTTTACATATTTAGGTACACATTCATGCATTTTACATAGTTTTTATCATATTTGCGTATCAGTCCCCTTTTAAGTAAGCCTATATCTCATGTGTTTCTTTCGTGGATTTTTCTTCACTTTGTTTTCGGAGCCCCTCACCCGACATTCGATTTGATTTCCTTTACTCTTACATTTTGGATTTTTTCGATTTGATTTGGATTTCATTGCCTAAGGGCATACACTAACAGACTAAAAGGTCCACATTGGCCCACTTGTGGATTATTTCTCCTTTTTGATTTTCACTACTTTTTCTATGATTCTGATAATTTAGGTTGGCCCCACTTTTAATCCTTTTGATATCAGTATGGATTTATCCTATCTTGCACCTTCGCCATCTTGGCATTGCTATGGCCTCCTCCCTCTGGCGCGACTCCCCATCGAATCCCCAAGCAAGCATGGTCACAGAACTAGTGACTCCGCTGGGGAGTACCAGATTCTAGCTTTTAGTTTAGTCTTTTTTCGTTTGCTTGCTGAGGCTTTGGCTTCACATGCTTGTTTGTTTGCCTTGCTTGTGATCGTTTGCTTACTTAGCGTGCCTTTCGCACTTTCTTTTACACATTTGCTCTGTCACTGCACTTGTGTGCCACATGCTTTGCCTTTTGATTTGATGGATGTTTTCTTTTCACAATCATGATGCCACGACACTTGCACATGCCATGATCATGACTTTTGCTTGCTTGCTTGCCTTACTTGTGTGTTTTTTCCCCTTTCGCATTTGACTTGCCTAGGTGAGTAGAGACGTGTTTGTTTCCCCATTCTGGTTAAAATAAAACACACAAACTTTGAGAACAATTAATAAGGCATAATTGGAGACCAAATCGAACTCTTTCCTTTGGTTAATAAAATGTAAGTAAAAAATACAAAGGCATATTGCATAATTGATCATATAGGGCATGCATCTTATCTCTTGAGTCCACCTACAGTCTGCGAAGGACAATTCTAGTAGCCCATTCTATAGATTTGGCATAGGACGTGTTGCTAGTTTGTCCCCTCTTGTCCGAGGTCGTGTCGTTGTTCGTAGAGGGTACAACTCCATGCTACTACAAGAGATGAAGCCACCAACGCACCACCTGTTCATTGCCTGCGCTTTGGCCAAGATTTAGAGCAGGGACCTTTACTTTCTAGCCTGAGTCGGAGACCTATCTACCCATGTGTGATCCCGGAGTAGATGGCCCTTTAGGAAACACTTAGTTTGTGAAAGAGAGCACATTAGTCGCATCCATGTGCATGAATGCCATTCATGCCACCATAACAACTGCATCTTGTTGCTGGTTTTAACACCGGTAGTGTTCTGTTTTTCAGGTAGAGCGTGAGTTCCTTAGCCATTGCTCGAGCGTTCCCGCCTTGACTCTCCTGTTTGCGACACTTCGTTGTTGATCATCTTTTCCCGAGTTATTCGTCACTTTGATGATAGCTCGTCCTAGGATTCATCCCCTTGTTTGCCACTGTAGTTCGGTTCTCACCAGATCTAGGTTAGCCATGGCCTAGCATACCAGCAAGTCTCTATCCACCACTGTTGCTCAGGAGAGCACTCCATTTTAGGTTCCTCCTACCCTTGTCGTGTCTTCAGCTGTTCACTCTATCCCCTTCGTGCGTCACGGAGGTTCTGTCTCTTACCCCGTAGGACATCCGCTGACCTTGGCCAGTCTAGAGCCAAGCACTGAGTCTATCTCAGTGACCCCTGCTCGGGTTCCAGATGTATCACTGACGACCTCACTTCCTCAGGGTTCCTTCTCTTTTAGCACTCAACCCACTGTGGCGACATCCCTTGCGGTTTCCCTACCTCCAGGGCAACCTGTATCTGTCCCACCTTTGACATCCGGACATCTGACTATGCCATCCCTCACTGTCCCTGAAGGGATCCCCTACCGCACAGGCCGAATATTTGTTGGCTCTTGCCCAAAAGATCGAGGGCATGGCCTTCGCTATCCAATCTACTATAGACCCCAGCCCCTCGGGTTGGTTGGAGTGTAGCATCCATAGAGCCTGCAGCTTGGTGTCGTACCGCTGCAGCAGCTGTTACTCCCACACCATGCACCCATTGCCACACAACTTTCTACTCATCCTCCTCTCACATACCATCAGGTTCAGGCACCTTCACTTCCACAATCACACCCAGCACTTCTGCACGGATATGCTGGCCATCATGCCGCAGCAGTAGGTGGCATGATGGTGGACCTGGAGGAGCACTTAGGTGCGACCCACACAGCATATGTGGTTGTTCCCCCTACTGCATCACCCTCGTCAGTAGAAGCTCCAGATACCCTCAATGCCAGGGTGGGTGACCTGGAGATAGCACTTCGACAAGTGCGGGGAGGCGACTGCCAACGCTACGGATTCCAGGACCTCTGTTATTTCCTAGAGCCACACTCCCACCTCATTTTCAAATTCCAAATTTCAAGAAATACAACGGTAAGGGTTGCCCCATTTCACATCTTAGGGCATATTACAGTGATCTCGCCTAGCTCCAGGCCGACGAGAGGCTGCTGATCCGCCTCTTCTAGAAGAGTCTCAAAGGTCCAGCCCTCAAGTGGTTCACATCGATTAACATGGGCTCGATTAAAACGTGGAACGACCTCTCATAGGCGTTCATGGACTAATATGCCTTTAATCTCGACTTGGTCCTAAAGAGGGAGGACTTTGTCGCCACAAGACGGAAACCTCACGAGCTGTTTGGGGAGTATGTCGGTCACTGGCGTGCCCTTGCATCACAAGTGACGAAGAGTCTGTTGAAGTCATTATCTGAGGTGCACAGCCAGATGTTAGGGCTCTGTTGAGCATTCAACCTGTCTCCACCTTCCCATCTTTGATTCGGGTAGGTGCACGTGTAGAGAGCTCCCTCCGTAGTGGCAGCTTTCCTGCACTCGCTACCTTTGCCAAATAAGCTGCATCCCCAGATCACCATGTGAGCAGCAACACTGGTAGTGGCGTTGGCACCAGTTACCCTAAGAGGCGGGATCCTCCCAAGCCTGTCGTCGCATACGTAGGGTCACCCACCATGCCCTGTCAATGTGGTGAACCAACCAGGCCAGAATCAGTTAGCCTATGCACCTGCAGCTAGGGCATCGCACACACCATCGATCACCACCACCACTTAGCCGGTGTATCCCCGGGCACCGATTCGGCAAGGACCCTGCCCAAGGTAGAGAAGGCCTCAGTGTGTTACACAGAAGTGCACCCCACTTGTTGAGCCATTGAGCGTCATCCTCCCTAAAGTGGTGTCACTCCTGAAACTCCTGAATTTCAGTCCCCCGCCGAACCCTCTGCCAGGGTGGTACAACACGAACCTCCACTGCAATTTCCACCACAGTGCAGGTCACTCGATGGACAATTGCATGGCTCTTCAGAATGCAATTCAGGACTTGATTGACAATAAGGTGATCATTATCGACACCCAGGAGGCACACACTGCACCTGCACCACCACCTCCATATGCACAAGCACCACCAGCCTACTCCAACATTGTCAACAAGCCCATGTCTATGCGTAACAACTCAGCAAGTGCTGGGACCTCAAGAATCCATTTCCGTTCTTCTTCTGTGTCTACGACATCTGTAGTAGACCCCTCTGATCTGATTCATACCATTGATGAGCCTTTCCCCACTCATCTTTATCGTTTGACTCGTGCCGGTTCCGAGTCAGCGGTCCACATGATACAGCTAACCGCGAGGGTGGAGCGTACCACCGCACCATCGATCGTGCACTCTGGGTCGCCCATTTGCCTGCTCGCCTAACCCATGCCTACTCATCCTGGCCAGTCCCCCACCCAGCATCTTGGCCAATATCCTGCCCAGCTTCTTGTCCAACATCCTGTCCAGCATCCTATCCAACACCCTCTCCAGTTAGACCATCTTTCTGTCAGTTCGATGTCGACGCCGTTGGAGCTGGCGGCACGTACTCCTTCTGTCGTCCACCTGATGAGGGACACTCACCATGTACCCTACTATTATGCCATAGAGATGTGTGCAGAAGTCACCAGGTTAGGGAGGTTATATAGGCCACCAGCGCCAGCAGCCCAACCTGCCTGATCTGTGTCTTCCCCTCGTCAACCAACCCCCCAACCTTCCAAGACGATCCCTTGTTCAGTCCGTACTTCTTCGACTCGGCAGGAGCAGTCCTCTACCGACATCACATCTCAACTGAAGAAGGTTAAGGCTGATATCTACATTTGGGATCTCATCCATACTTCTTCGGAACATCAAGAGGCCTTCCTCGGGGTCTTTCAGGCTGCTCATGTCTCTCCCACCATAGAACCGTCTGCTCTTGAGAATATAGTGGGCATGGTTGCAGAGCCTCATGTCATTTCCTTTTCCAGCGAGGAATTGCCTCCAACAGGAGTCAATTATAACTAGCCCCTGTTCATTACATCGCAATATCAAAGCTTCCGAATTCCCCTCGCCTTGGTTGATAACGGCGTGGGCCTTAACGTCTACCCTTTGTGCACAGCAAGTAAAATCAGATTCAAAGCTGAGGATATCATACCAACTACGAAGGGAATGACGGCTTTTGATAACACGCATCACAATGCACTAGGGATGTTGGTTATTCCTCTCACTATAGGGTCTGTAGTCTTCGATGTCAAATTCTATATTGTGCATCTAGAGCCCTCTTTCAATCTTCTGCTTGGACGCCCTTAGTTACACAAGCATCAGGTGATCCCCTTGACCCTCCACTGTATGGTTAAGTTCTGCTGGGACAATGACGTAGTTGTTGTCATGGTGGAAGATCTTGACAAAGAAAAGGTCGAGTCGGTCTCCACTGTATCCCTTCAGACAGTCCATTTCGACCCCAAGCTGTCCGATGTCGTGTTCTGGGTCAATCACTTCGAGCTTGTTAACTACATTCCGGCTCTCGAGCATGTCAGTTACCTGACAATTTGTGGCAATTCCCTTTGGATGATCGATAACGTATGTCGCAAATGGGGATACAAGAAAGGAACACCACTTGAGCAACAAGACCAAGGAATCTCTGAGCCCATCCAAGCGGAAGATCGGCGAGAGTTCGAGGGACTGGGATACGAGTGGCAGCCACACAAAGACGAACATTGCGCACCAAGAGGTACAAGAAGATTTTTATTCCATCAGACCTCACCAATTTTGTCAGTGCAGGGATACTCAATCCCAATTAGAGCCATGCCACTGTAAGGAGAAGCCAATGTCAGATGGTGCAATCACAGCCTCAATCGCCGACAGCCACATTGACAGCATTAGCCACCGCTCCAACAACGAGCCCCACAGTGATAGTCCGACGAGCAGCTGCATCAGTAGATCTATCAATGCAGTCAGTCAGTCTTGGGCATTGCTCACAGTGGTCTCAGATCCAGTCGGTAGAGGTCCGCAGTTCAGATGAGGCAATGGCAAAGTAGAGTGTGGTCCAATATTTTGATTGCACCACCAAGGAGGATGAGATAGTCGGTAGAGCGTTTTAGTTGAGTGACCTGGCCAGCGACTTAAAGCTCCTGTTCCAAGAGCAGTTGTCAGTATGGGCTGAGGACGAAGACGAGCATCAAAGGTTGAGGAAAGGAAAAGCCAAAGCCTCGAAATCAGAGCCAGCAACCCCCCACCAACAGCTAGACCACTCATCCATCATGGTCCTAGCTGAATCCCAACCAGAACCCACTAGATCATTAGAGTTAATCTCTTTGGAGCCGAGAGGTGGGTCTAGATGGTATATACAAATGAAGCCTCGTCTTAAGCAAGGTGAGGATAAAAAAAATGACCCTGAGTTAAGCTCAGGAGGATGGCCAGGTGGCATCACTCCCATTAGTCAACAGCAAGATAGTTGCCAGTCAATAGCACCACTTGTACATACTACAAAAAATACAAAAAA
>JAMKQA010005647.1:0-10928 GCA_024699735.1 Posidonia australis
CTATGATAGGTAAAATCAAGAAAATGTTGCCAGAGAATCATGAATTGCCGAAGAATTACTACGAGACGAAGATGATGATGAGAAAGATGGGGTTGGCAGAGGTGAAGATTGATGCTTGTTTAAAACATCATATCTTGTACTACAAGAAACACGAAGATAAATTAGAGTGTCCACAATGTCACGAGCCCCACTCCCCCCTCTCACCTCCATTTCTTCCCTCCCCCGCCCTCACCTCCTCTCCCCCACTCACTCCCACTCTCTCTCCCACTCTCCTTCCCTCTCTCCATCCTTCTCCCCTCCCCTATTGGTGTGCTCGTGTACGGGCGGTGGCGTACGACAGCATGCAGTGATGCAATGGAGCTCCAAAGGGTTCCCTAAGGATCGTGTGAGGCTCCGGAGGTCGTGGGCTCGTCGGTGATGGTGATAGTTGGTCGACGTTGTGGTTTAGTCGCCAGAGGTTGTATTAAGGTACGTACCTCATCTCTTGTAATAGAAAGTAGACCTTTCAATTGGGTTGTGTTGTGTACTTATCGTGTCAGACTTATTCTGTTATCGAGTATATTATTTTTTCACCAATATTTCTTGTATTTTAGAGAAATTATATTTGATTACTAATAATATAATAATTTTAAACATATATAAAATGTATTAGTATTCAATTTGGTAATAATATGCTTAATAATCGATTGTTAATGTTAAACGTGTATTAACTAGGTTTAATCAGTTCCAATCATGTTAAATCAGGTAATAATCGTGTCCAATCGTGTTAAAATAAAGTTATGTTTATTAATCATGAATCACATAAATATTTCAAAATAGCTAAAAAAAAGTTATAACTAAATTTTATCATCTTGGCCCTCACTCCCATTTGGGAGGAGAGCTGGATAGAGGTTTAGGGTCATTTTTTTGGTTTCGTAGAAAACAACATACTGAATCATTTTTTCTGTCAATTTTGGTACTTCTAGCTCAAGTTCGGTCAACTGAATCCCTTCGGTCTATCGCTCCAAGCCTTGAGTATTAATCGTGCACCCAATTTGGTCGATCGATCCTTTTCGGTCGACCGAGTTAGGGATTTTTGAGCACACGATTTGAATTTCAGTTGACCATTCTAGTACCCATAGTCTAGTTCGGTTTGTCGTTTCAAAATGATGTGTCGAATCAAGCTCATGTTGGTTTTGTATGGAGGTTTTCTGAGGATTTTTCAAATTGGTTTGTTTTGCCCATTTGAGATGGGATTGTGAGCCATCAATGATAGTCTTGTGAGACACCTGATGTGTCAATTTTGTGGAGATTTTGGATTATTTTTTCAAAGATACAAAAATGGTTTTGACAAGAGATTTCAAAAGAATGTGTTAGCCATTTTGGAAATGGTTTTCCTGGTTTTCTATGTGTAGGCCGAGATACTGTGGGTCGTGCTATTTGGACCAAGGGGTGTGACGATACTTGCTGGATGGTCGAGCGCGTTACTCAAATTGAGGTCAGGGGTCGAGATATCTGAGGTGGAGATTTGTTGGGTCTTGTAGGTATGAGATTCCTTGACTGTCGTTTCGAAGTTAGGGTTGTAGTCTGAGATTGAGGTGTTTTGTGGTGTAATGGGGAGGTATGATACTCCTGTTGCCCCTATGAGCATTAAGGTTCGGGTGTTGTCAGATGTAAAGGTATGAGACTCCCTCCTGAGCATCGTTTGGAGGACACCGTGAAGAGGTGTACCTTATGGTGGCCAGTGTGGATGGGACATGTGTCCTGTAGCTGGTACCATTCTGAGAAACAGGACTACCTTCTTTGGAGGGGTTGGCTTTGTGATGGTTTTTTAGATGGGAGAATCGCAAGACGGTGGAGTGCATAGGGTGGCACAACGTGGCAGTACAATGCACCTTGGTGGTTGCTTGTGGCAAAGATGGTTGCTCGGCATTGGATTTCTCGACTTATTGTATGTGATTTTGGCTATTGAGGGTCTAACTTGTAATTTTGGGCTGGTAGAGCCTTCGCCTATTTGGTTTGGCCGGTGTGAGCCATGTTTCTTGTGCTTTAGGCCTGGTAGGGCTTCATTTTATGGTTTTCGACTTGTTAGGCTTGAGTCGTTGGTTTTTGGTGGATTTGGAGAAAATGATTGCAAAATGGTTTAAAGGAAAATTATTATAGTTTTATTTTCCCCCATTTTGCTGTTTTCTCTGTGATTTTTAGGTTGTAGGTGTAGGTCAGCGTGTGTTGGCATTTAGTGTACATAATCCAGAGTCTCATAGTTGAACACATAGGTTCTTAGTTGTTTAGATATTACTGCTTAGTTTGAATTTTTTGTAATTTGATTTGTTTAAATTATTGTAGAAATTGGTGGCATTACATAAAAGCTGAATATATGTCTTTTATTGAGGCAATCAAAGAAGTCATATATTTGAAAAGTTTGTTTACCGAGCTCAACTAACAATAGGATGATATTGTTATGTATTATGACAGTCAAAATGCTATTCACCTATCAAAGGACTAGATGTCTTATGAGAAAACAAAGTATATTGATGTCATGTACTATTTCATATGTGAAGTGATTGCTTGTGGTAAGATTCAAATAATGAAGATTGATATAGCAAACAATCTCGTTGACATGATGACTAAGTCTTTTCCACCCATCAAGTTTGAAGGGACAGGCTTTGGTGGAGGAGAAAGGAGTACCACACGTATGGGAGAATTGAAGTCAAGGCGAAGGTTTGTTGTGTTTATGCCTTAAATTTACTATATACAACTTGGCCGACGTTCGCTTTCGTCACTACTACAATCAATGTTTTTGAGACGTCTGAAATAGACACATGCTAGCACGTGGCCACAATTTAGGAGCAAAACAGACGTTCGTATTGGACATCTGCTAATGTATCCTTTCAACATAGTAGAAAGCACTAGAGTACTGCATCAACATAGTGGAAAAATAGACGTTTGCTTCTCTCCTAGTTTGAATTTAGAGTTTCAAACGAATGTTTGACCAAACGTTCGTTACGACGGTTATAAATATATGACCTTGTTTTATGGTTTTGTAATATGTGTGGTTTTGACTTGTAACAAAAGAAAAAGACGACGATTACTCTTCTACGTTCTTCCTTCATCCATGTATTTCCAAAATATAGTGGATTTGAGTTTTCCTCTGCTTCTTATGGCGTAGATTTCGATTGAATTACGTAAATTCTTTGTATTTTGTGGTGTGTCCACACTGAACGTTCATTGGAGTACTACGTCAACACGATGGAAAAACAAACATTCGCTTCACTCTTAGTTTGAATTTAGAGATTTAAACGAACGTCTGTTACAACGGTTATAAACATACAACCTCATTTTAAGATTTTGTAATATGTGTGTTTTTGACTTGTAACTAAAGAGGAGGACGACAACTACTCTACGACACTTCTTTTCATTCTTGTACTCCCAAAACATAATAAATTTGAGTTTTCTTCTGCTCATAGACGTAGGTTTCGATCAAATCACGTAATTTCTTTATGTTTTATGATTTTTTTTTCTTTGTTCTTCTTTTACATTATTTCTCTCTCCAACGAGTTTTGATTGTTGATTTGCGTTATTTCCTGCATCCTCTACCCGTTTTTCAACTCATATTCCATGATCGACGACTAAGGTAGGGTTTGTGCATCTAGAAAGTACAAGAAATGATTTGATGGGAATCTCATTTCCTATTGACCATCTAAAATGATGGTGTTTGTGCATTTGATCTAAAATGATTTCAAAGGAAACTCATTTCCTTTACTTTCCAGAGTATTTAAATCTCAATGCTTTTCATTTCCCCACCCCTCTATAGAATTTCACCTGATTTCCTAACCTACACCCCAATCTCCCTTCTCTCGCGAAAACCCCTCTCCCACCGTCCTCCCCTTCCCCGTTGTCCTCCTCCTCCCCCTCCTCACCGTCCAGGTTCTCCCCCTCCCTATCATTGTCCTCCTCGGACTGATGATCAATGGCAGCGATGGCCCCGACGAGCATCCTCCTAAAGTTCATTAGTGACTTCCTAAGCGTGTCCCAAGCCTCCCTAACCATGGGGTGCGGCTCGAACGAGTTCCTACACGAGGACGCCAGCGAATCAAACCTCGACCGCGTCCCGCCAGCAGGAGAGTACAGGTTCTCGTACGAATCAATTGCCCTCAGGTTCCCTGTGATCGAGAGCTCGCTCAGCGACCGCTCGTCGAACGACCTCTTCCTCTCAATCTTCAGCCTCGGCTTGTCGAGGAGCTGGGAGAGATCGTAGTCGTCAGCCTCCACCAGCGAGCAGTGAGATCCCACCTTCCTCGTTCCCACCATCCCATCCATAAACCCCCACACCCTCTTCCTTCTCCTGGTCTGCACCAAACATCATTCAAATCAGCATAGATGAAAGAAGAAAAAAAAAATCCGATTTGTTGTTTCCAATGGTGCCGTTGCTGTTCCTTGTGTTGATTCTTGTAGATGGCAAAAGTTGGATGGGGAAATCTCTCCCGAGTTATGTTGTGGTTTATCTTTTGCTAGTTCTTTCTTCTATTAGGAAATATTGCGTTTTGCTTTTGTTTATCTAATTGTTTTGTTAGTAGGGACTTGATATGACACAGGTAACATTGGAATGCTTATCATTAGTAATGTGAACCATGTTTTCCTCCCTTTCGCAAAATCTAATGTTGTTAATGTAATTCATTTCTAGGAATTTGTAATGTTATTCGGCCTTTTGTATGACTCAAATTTATATTTTGAGAGATATTTGATTGAGTTTTAAGTTAATAATTACGAAATTATCAATGTCTGCTTTACTATGAAAACTGTTGATAAGTACAAACACCTATATTCTAGTTTCCTTTGTTTTCCTGAATAGACACAAACAACAGGAAATTTGGTCAACAGGAAATCAATTTTTCTTATTTTCCATTTCCTGGTAAATCCTGTTGACTCTGGAATTCTATTTCCTGTCAAATTTGACGCACAAACAAACCCTAAGTCTCTTAACATGATCATCTCCGGTTAGGCGTTTACCACTCTATTTTTTCCCATTTACAAGAACACTAATCCTGAATTTTTTGTTAAATTTCTTGCTAGTAAAACTCAAATAAACTTCTTAACATTAATTAGTTAACTCCACAAGTTTCGAGTATCTTACATTTAGAAGGAGGCAATATGAGTAAGTACATACGTTTGTTTCTAACTCACATGATGGTTGCCTGTTGCCTGTTGCCTGTTGCCAGTTGCCAGTTGCCAACATTTATTCGCAGAAAACAAACGAATCACATATTAGAAAATTTTCCAAAAAGTAGAACAAACATATATCACATTAATTAAATTCATGTATCATCAAAACTTACAAAACAAACCAAATCAATTACTATGTGCACAACAAACCAAAAAGCACAACAACTCATAAAAGTATAACGAATTCTTAAATCCAATCCTTCAACTCTGAATGATAACTACATCTATACAGCATACATAAAAACTCGAGAATTTCAACCATTAATCCCGGTGACTGGCGGGCACCGCCGCCGTGCCATCCGCCAACTTGGAGGCGGAAGAAGACTCCTCGCCACCCCCGGGCAAGTCGGAGATCAACGCGAGCATCCGTCGAATGCTCGCCGATCTCGCAGGCCTGAAGCTCAGCGACCGTATCAATCTGGACTGGGGCGTGAATACGCTGGATGATTTGGAGAGTATGAGGAAGACCAGAGCTTGCACTAGCAGAAAAAGCGCCACCTTCATCTTAACGTCGCCGGAGCTGAAAAGGCTGGTGATGACGTCCATGGCTGGCTAGAACGTGAGTAGTATTACTGTTGTATTTTTTTGAGAAAGAGTGCAGTAGAGAACTAGAGAAAGGCAATGGTTTGGTGTATAGGGAGGTGGGCATTTTATATAGTAGACATGGGATGCCGGTCACCTCTCCTGCAAGTCATGGCTCACGAGGCGGCATCGTTGACCCCGCCACGTCAGCTGTGGAATATGGGAAAAAAAAAACGGAAGGCAGCAGATAGAGGGAGAAAAGGGAGCAACTGAAGGGTCCGGGTCACGTTTCTCTTTTGCGTCTGGAAATGGTGAATGGGATTTGGGAAGTGGATTTTGTGGTTCTTCTGTCTCATGATTCCGAAAGTGCCCCCGTCGAGACGGTGGCTTTCTTTCTTTGTTCGTCCCTTGTTCTGGAAAGAAGAGAGTTACGAAGGGTGTTTTACGTCAATGGACAACATCCAGCTTCCAGGAAACTGAGATGCATCTGGAAGAACGCGTAAAGTAGAAAGCAAGAAATCCAAACCTCTTCAGAACTGAAACTTGCACGGGTTCCCAATCGACCCAAGACGGCGAAAAGCACGAGTATACGTAATCTGGACCTTACATTATTATTATTATTTTTGATCTGCATGATCTAGACACCGCATTTAGTCGGCGTAGGACTTGTGTTGCTTGATGATAAGCATGCCACATCATTCGTATCCGAATATAAAACAAACTTCTCGAAAATGATTATGTTTTTTAATTGATTCAGATACATCAAAAGAGGGTTTGTTTATATTAAAAAAAATAAAAAATAAAATTTTAAAATTCTTGTTAAGAGAAACAGAGATAACTGCTTTTCCACGCGGAATTTGGAATCTATCAGAGTCATATATCAAACACAATTTGTGGGAGATGTAAGTTGTAGAGATTTTTTTTTTTGATAGGTGTTGAAAATGTAAAATTCCAAGTTTGACTTGTTCTACTTCTATCCATGAATTGAAAACGTGATGCCTGCCTCCTCGTCGCAATATTTAATGGTGTTTATTGCGTGGAGAACATTTGATGGGAAAACTTGGTCAACTCACAGCTGAGTTGTCCGTCGTTGACTATGAAAATGATATGCATGCAACTAATCATAGATACTAGATAAGAACTTCCAGAGATCAAGTTAAGTTTCAAAAAAGAAAAGAAGCCTGAGACAAATTTGGCTGACTATGAAAAAATAACATTCATATAACATCAAATGAACATGCTCTTTCTCCGTTCACTTCTTAACTGTAGGTCTACACTCCATTTACGTATAGTGGATTTGTTTTTTTTTTTTTTTCGTTTGTGTACAAGGGAATTGAATTTGGATCAAACCAAACAACTCATTTGCAACAAGGTCTAATTTCTTTTATAGATTCATGTTCGTGGAATCCATCAAGGTTATGTTTTGTTCGTAACATTTGGTGGAACCTAGATTGAGTTTCTAGGAGGAATTTAGAAGAGATACTTTGAAATAATTAAGGTATGCAAAGGCCGGTAGATTAATTATTTTTGTTACAAGGTTAATATTTATGTGATTCTTCATTATTATGGTCTGTTTGGCAGCAGTTATTCATTTCAGATTTTATCATGTTATGGTGAAAAAATACACTCACATGCTCCCACATGACAATGCACCTCACAGTACACTGAAAATGTTCACTTTCATTAGCTCGTCTACATGCTTTGGATTATGTACAACACCAAACAAACAAACCTTATATATTTTTTGTGCCTATATTTTTGGGATTCTCCATTATTGCGTGTGTCCGTGACTAATGGTACATGGCATCCAAAACACATTGCAGGGTTCAATCATGGTCAGTATTTTCTAGTCGATGAAAAATGTTACCATGCTTCCAAAGAGGAGTTGCTATCTGTGAAGATTACATCCCATCCCCACAGGCATAGAAGTGAATGCCATTGGTAGAAATCTTGATGGCTTATGGCATTAGAAATAGTAAACTAGTCGAGCACAACCCAGCTTAGTTTGACTCATTTAAGCTTTACATGTGTTTGAATTTGACTCGAGCTTTGCTTGAGCCTAAAGAGATGTATTTGCGTTTGTCTCATTTGACAAAGAAGGAAGATCAGACTCAGCTCAAGCTCATTTTAAGGCATGAGAGGGGGAGGGTGTCATGGGACCGACGAGAAAAGTTACTAGCAGGTACAGCTTAGCCAGCTTGTGCCCAATCCCACTAGTAATCTCGTCCATGCCCACATCAAAGGACAACAATGTCGAGGGTTGTACGGAGGAAGTAGATGTCGTTGCAGTTGTCGATGAGGAGTTGGTAAAGGAGATGGACTTCGTGAAGATTTGATGGATGGAGAGGCCCGTAAGGGACTTGAAGAGGACTAAGTCAAACTTAGTTGAGTCAATGATGTTCATGGTTGACTCAATTATAAATCCATTGATCTAGAGTTAAGCTTTTAATGAGTCAATCTCGACCTATTCAACGAATATAAGTAAAATTTTCAGCTCCATAAGCTACGATAATAATGTAATTTCCTTATAGAAATTATCGTTAGAATAAAATCCTTAGATTATATTTACTGGATTTGGGATAGAGTTTATGAGATTGTACATTAGTATACAACTAACATGGTTGTACATAAATTATTGACTTTTTGAATCTTCATAAATGATTGATGTAATTATTTTGTTTTCTTGTTTTTCTTTTCCGTACATACATTCCAACTTTAAGATAGTAATCTAATGATAATTAATCCTTCATGCACAGTTTAATAGTTGTACACTAGTGTACAGCTTTATCACAAATATCTCAAAGAAATCCATGGTAGCAATAGTTTTAATTATGGGAAAATCGTCTCTAAAAATGAAACAACCTACAAAAAATTTTCATTAATAAAAATAAATCTCCCTACAAAAATTTCATCGGTAAAACATAAAATTACCTATGAAATCCATTGGTAATTTTGAAACATAACAATGAACTTTTGTGTCGGTGTATTTAACTTTAACAATGGAAAACCCATTGTTAAAAGCAAACTTGAACCCTATAAGAAACTATTGACGGATTGAGAACATATTGACGCTTTGTAACAAAATTCCGTCAGTAAATTGTTTTTCCATCGCCTATTCAGCCAACGTCAACTCAACGTTGAAATTTCCATTGTAAACATCTTTTATAAATGGAATTTTTATATTGATCAACGAAAATATCCATTAATAAACTAAACCCATGTTGTGGTGACATGTCCTGTATTGTATTCTGTGATTCGTGTTCTAACAAAATAAAAAGCTTAGTATCTAAAGTCGTCAAAATAGTGGAAGCTTATGAACAGTTTGGGTTTGGTTCAGGCTCAATTAAAAATGAATTACCAAACTCAAGCAACACTTTGAGTTCGGTCTATTTAATGAACAGAACCAAACAAAGGATATTTGTTTGGTTTAGTTTGATAATATTGCGTATATATTATATAGTTTATGTTTATTAGGTATTAAACATATTCAATTACTTTTTAGATTATTAGTAAGAGGTTTTTAATCTTAAATCCTTTTATGTCACACAAAGTAAGAAAATCTAAGACTTAGCCCCTTTTTTTTCGTAGATTTTGCTACTAAGAGGGTTTTACTTAGACAACTGGATTGTATGAGAAATTGCCTTTTAAGCCTAGTTTTAAGTGCAACTCGCAAGTTTTTATTTAGATAACATGATTATATGACATATAGTTAAGTTTTAACTTACAAATTCTTAGATTTTGTATAAATATTAAACCATATCACTCCCACATGCATGCATTATTTAATGATTATCCAGACATTAACAGCAGCAACGTAGACAATTGCAAATTATGTTTTCAGCTCCCATCCACACTCCACACTCGTTGAGAGCTTCGCCACCAAACAAACGCCACAACTCCTACACCTAAACACGTGGCCCTTGCTGCTCTAGTTACAATCTTCCATGCACATACTTGGGAGCAAGTGGATTGCCACTCCTAATGAGAGTAGTATAGTAGTCACTCCTACTTACAGATCAGGATCTTAATATGTCTAGTTTCTTTGACGTAGGAAACGAGGTTTGATGAAAGTTAGTTCTGTCTTTTTAATTTTTGATAATTTCGCTAAGATTTTGTAATCTGCTTATGGTTAAACTTTGAATGTGTAATTTTGGATATGGTGTTGAATAGAACTTCGCCTTTCATTTAAGTGGAATTTTGGACTTGTAATATTTCCATTCTTGAGATTATAATAACTTCGAATTTGTTGTATCCTTGACCATAGTTTTCAAACTAAGGACTAAATCATATTAAGCTACCGTTATCACCGTATTCTCAAATGTGTTGCTCGTGGGAGCAAAGCTCTCAAGTCATCTTTAATTTTTGCATGGGAGCCAAATTTTGCGAAACTCACTCAATCCGCTCCCCCACCTGAGAAGAAATTTCTCGGGTGCTTGGGCGTAGACCATGCATGCAACACATTTTTACAGATTCCCATCACCGTATTAACTAGCAATCAGTGAAAATTAATTTTCCAAAAAAGAAATGTCGCCTCGATGGTGTAAATTAACCAAGTCTGATTTGTTCAGAAGAAAGACCAACAAACTCGTACTGTGAAATCAGTTCGAGTGACTAATCGTTCACTACAACAACAAAAAAACAAGTAAGAATTCAACATCTTCTTGCTACATGATCATAAACTCCAAACAAAGACCACTACTGTTGCTGCTCTCCGGCTAAGGGCACATCGAACAGCAGTGCTAGCGTCCGCTGCATGCTGGCCGATCGAACCGTCTTGAAGCTGTCGGACCTCTTCTTGTTGGCCGAGAAAACATCTGAAGACTTGGAAATGATGAGGTAGACGATAGCTTGGATGAATAAAAACATACCCATCTTGATCGCATACTCATCGAAGCTAGCGGAAAATCCCAGCATGGTGGTGGTTACCGCGACGTCGATAGCAGAAATCAGAAGCTTAAAGAGTTGATTGAGTTGGACGGACGAGATTTGGAAGTAGAGCTGTAGAAGTATACAGGGAAGGCAAGGTGAGGTTATGGCCTTATGGGTTATATATATAGATCATGATGAGTTGATCACTTGGGGAGGTTGATTCGTGGATGAATGGACAATTTCAGATTTGACTTGTTAGTACTATAAATAATGCACACATTTACATTCTGTCTTCAAAATATTCGCTGCACACGAAACTCTGACCGGGTTCCTGT
>JAMKQA010005648.1:0-14896 GCA_024699735.1 Posidonia australis
AAATCCCCTGATTCGGCATACCGAAGAATTTCGGTATTCCGAATCCCTGACAGGTTTATCAGTCCCCTGTCAGATCGGTCGACCGAACTTCCCCAGTCGTCCGAATCCACGACACAGGGCATCACCTGGAAGTATTTCGGTATGCCGAATCCAATTCGGCATACCGTTTTCTGTGGTTATAGAAAACACCCCAGGTCACCGTCACCCCTTTCTCCCCAAGGTGGGAGTAAGGATCGGAACCCTCTAATCTACCTCAAAAATTTCGAATAAAACATGGGATGTAGACCTCCAAATCTACTTCAAAACCCCTCAATCCGATCATAAAACCGTTAAGCATGTTGTTCTATCAAAAATAACAAAGGCATCAAGCTTGAATACAATCACTGTAGCATGCTTCGAAAATACCCACGAAAATCTTACAAAACACCCGTGAATCAACATAATATCAACATAACCACATTATTCCTCTCATTCCCAACATTTTCCTCATTTTTGCATGATTTTAACATCATTATCCATGATTTTCTCCTTTAACTTAACATGCCTCAACCGAGGAAAGGAAGTAGAAGGAGGAACGCGTACCTGGCTTCGACAAGCCTCGCGTGTCCTCAAGCTTCAACGGTGCACGACATCAGCCTTCCCCCACACTCGCGCGATCTCCTCCAACGCGTGACCTTTCCTCAGCCTCCGCACTCCCTCGAGCCCTCTTTCTCTGGTTTCTCCACTCCACCCGCATGCCACACGCCTCTCTTTAAAGCCTCCGTCGCTTGCCATCCCCACGGATTCCGCTGATCCGCTGCCAGCCACCCTACCGTCGAAGGGACGGAACGAGCAACCCTCCCCGCCAGGCCTCGCGAGTAGGGGAGATGGGTCACGGGCGTGGAGAAGATAGGGAAAAGAGGTCACGACACAGTCGGCTCTCTGACCGGGTCCAAGCCTAAGCCCAAATGGGTCTACCACAAACACGGGTCCCAATGCATAATTGACCCCCCAAGCCAAAGAAATCACACCACAAGGGAGAAACCCGGGGCACAAAACACAGGGAGAGCCCACAGCCAACAAACACAATCTGGATTTACCATTAATAAATCACACACCAATAATCACAAGAAATTCCATGGTTAATATTAAATGGAAAAGCTAGGCACAGATGTTACAAACTTTTACAACTTTCTTGTGATCTCCCAACACTTGCCAAGCTTGATGAAGTCTAAATGGTAGCTTAAAATGGCTAGCGAGAATGCAAAGGATGTGAATTTTGCTCAAGACTTGTCACACTAATACTATAATAGTTATGAATGCTTTAGTGACCTACTATGGTGTCATTAGACCATAATTTATAGTGTTAAGTTTAGCTCTAATTGTGTCTAATGAATATAAAATCTTTTACCAGCTAACAAAAGATTCGGTATGCCGAAATTGTTCAGTTGACCAAAATCTACAACGATCGAGCAATTCGGTATGTTGAATAAATTCGGTTGATCGAAAACTGTTAAGCACAGTCCGTTCAAATTTTGTTAGCCATTAAGCTTAATTTTATATTCATTATTATAATTTCGATATGCCAATGGAATTCAATATTCCATTTTTGACATTGATTCTATAATTTCTTTTTTAAGGGTATTCTTATGGGTATCCCTTACTTCCTGAGATGATTACTTATGATGGGAGATCATTACACTCCTAGAAAATACATCAAGAAAGACAATAAAAAAATTACATCAATTTTTGCAATACATTGAAAATGGCAACTTTGCCTTTGAGTCCTTTTGTTGCTTTTCTTTATGTATTCCAGTCATTTTCTTTGAAGTATCTCTTGGAAGCTTGTCTTGTTTGTATGCCTTGTCTTGTTTCTTCATGTCAGTCCATGATGTTGGATCGAGTGGCTTCTCTAGAAGGGGGGAGGTGAATAGAGAATTTTAATTTTTAATATTTACTGTCCTAATTTTAGGTATACGTTAGTCAATATGAAGTATGCTACAAAAATAAATAAGAAACTATAGCACAATCATACAAGTTTGAGGTTTACACTAATTCATGCACATGAAGGAGATGAGAGACAATGAATATACAAGTTATTTATTGTGGTTTGACCAAACCCCGGTCTAGTCCACTCCTCAAATCCCTCTTGAGATTTTTCCCTTTATACTTAAAATAAAAGAATATTTACTTGTGTTGGCTATTCCCCCAATCCAATCCTTGCCCCTTCTACTTCTCGTTCCCTGAGAAGCTAGAGCCACCCCTTGTAGCTTTACAACTTGTGACTTCCCTCTCACAGAGCGCTTTTACAAATGAATTACAATCTTGCTTGTGAAGAGAAGGTAGGACAGAATTTTGAGCACGGAAATAGAGAGTTACAAGTATCTCAATGTGATGTCTCTGTCAAGGCACGTAGAGGTTCTATTTATAGCTAAGGAACCATCGAAAAGTGTGTCTAACGGCTAGAAAATGGTCATAAACGGCTAGAAAATGGTCATAAACGGCTATATTATCGGTATGCCATTTTGACAATCGGAATGCCAATCCAATCTTCAATCAGCAACTCTCGGGCAATTCGGTATGCCGGAACTCTTTCGGTATGCCGAATTCTCCTGAAACGGTATACCGTTTTAACCCGATATGCCTTTTTATCTTTAGCTTTGTCTCCACAGTCTTTTTCGGAGTTCTGTTGCTTGTGTCGACTTTTCTTGCTTCGGTATGCTGTTTTTCTCTGGTATGCCGATTTAGTGCCGTTTTGTATACCGATTTTTCCTGTATCGGTATACTGATTTTTCTTTGGTATGCTGATTTTGATACTTCATATAATTTACAACTAATTTGCCAAGTATGACTTTACATATACATTTTCAACATATCATAAAGTTTACATGACTCAACTAATTTCTTCAACCTTTTTCTACGTATGTCTTTACATATACATTTACAACAAGTAATTTCTACAACCTTTATCTTTCATGAAAATATATAAAAATTCATTAGTCTAGGTGTAATCATCAAAACAAAACATATTTCTAACAATCTCCCCCTTTTTGATGATGACAAAATCAAAATATCAATTATGAGTTATAATCATATAGGATAAAAATTTTCAATAACCTCCCCCTTAAACTAAGCTCCCCATTTCATATATGTTATTATCCTTTAAATTGATATTTTCATATATGTTATTTATTTCTCCCCCTTTTTGACATAATCAAAAAAATATGACATGTGACAAACAACTCTCCCCCTTTCTAGCTATAGACAATATCAATCAACCAAGACAAACAGAAGAAATCAAAACAAGAGATAAAGTCATTAATAACTCATGTTAATCACAATAGATGTCCAAATCGCATAAAAATGTAAAGAGACAACCAAGTAATGCTACAACAACAAATCTAAGGAGAAGGCAGATTAATGTGTTCAAGAATATCCTGGTGATATTCTTGAAGCGTGTTCTAGTACGCCTCGACTCAATCACTAAGTTTTTTGATGCTTTCCATATACTCTTGATGTCGTTGATTTTGTTGAAGCATCAAGTCAGAAATCAGCTTTTGTTGTTGATTTTGTTGAAGCATCAAGTCAGAAAGCAGCTTAAGTTGTTGTATTTGGATGTCCATCACCTGCTTTGTTGAAGACACATCTTTGCCATTTGCTGTTGAAGTGAATCCAATTTCTTAGACGCATCAGACTCTTCTTCAGCTTATTCTTCAGAACTGGCATCTTTGTTTCTTGCTTGGGTTTGTGGTGGTGCAGAAGACGATCCCTTTGAAAGATTTTTGAGTTTACTATGAAATTCAATAGATTGTTCCATTTTTGGCATGGCTTGAGTTCCTAAAGGTTTTGATTTGGCGGGTAGGCTTGGTTCGTCATCAAGAGGAATGTCATAATTTTCAAACAAATAAGTTAAAGGAGGCCCCAAAAATAACTTGGTTTTTACATGAGTAATACAGTGAAAAATCACTTGACTCCAATTAACCGGAATTTGTTTGACAATGGCATAGACTGCTTTATAAGTGAGTTCACTTAACTCATCTTGGTGGTCTTTCTTTTGGACTAAATTGGCGGCCACAATGTAGGCAATAATGCGAGATTGTTTGGTGAGTTGCTTGATCTTACTAGGTTTGAAGGTGCTCCTAGGGTTCAAGGATATTGCTTTATTCATTTCACCAAAGGACCAATCTAACTCATAAATGGATAAGGTGATGTTGGTCCCAGAATATGGAATTTTAAATAACCGACCTAGTAAGACATCATCAAAATCTATGGTATTGCCACAAATATAAGAATGGGCTAGAGAGTGAGAATAGGTCATGTTGGCATAGAATTGGGATACAATGGTAGGATAATACAATCTATCACCTATGAAACTTAAAAACGGGATTAAACCTTGGAAATCAAATAGAGGCTTAATGGAATCAAGTTCATTGAAAATGATTCTTCTTCCAGTGAGTACCTCCCCGTTGGCAAATCTTTCTCGGTGAGCTTGCTCGGTTTCATTGTCAACGAAACGATATTTTTGAAAGTGAGTATCAGAAGCCGCAGGTGTGTCTTCAGATTGCTTCCTTTTTCCCTTAGACGCAAGCATCTTCTTAGGCGCCATCCTCAATAAGAGTGAAAAATCGAGAGAGAAGAGGAGAGGAAGGGTCGGAGAGGGAGTATTCTCGGATGAGAAGGAGAAGGAGTGGTGTCGGCAAAGAGAATCAGTAAGCCGGAGTTTAAAATAAGTGAGAAAGAAGCCCTAGGTTCTGGGTTTTTAACATAGTTCGCGAGCGATTCGGTATACTGAAAAATTTTCGGTATGCCGAAATCAGTTACAGGAGATTTCAGAACATGTTTCGGTACATGCATTGGTGTACCGAAAAAGGTGACTCAGGGGATTTCGGTATACCGCATAATTTCGGTATGCTGAAAAATCTATTTTGGAAAATCTGTCATAAAATCGGTATACCGTTCTATTTTCGGTATACCGATCTAGTAATTTTTGGTAGATACCTTCGGTATTCCGAAAAAGCACACAGAGTAGTGTTTTATGTTATACATGATAATTTACAAATACCTAGATCTCTTCTAATTTTAATAAATTATTGCTCATCAAGAGGTTTTGTAAATATATCTGCCAATTGTTCCTTAGTTGGAATAAATTTTAACTTGATATTATTTTTAAGAGCATGGTCTCTTAAGAAATGATGTCTTACTTCTATATGTTTAGTTCTAGAGTGATGAATTGGAATTTTAGATAAATTGATAGCACCTGTATTGTCACAAAATATTGGAGTTGTTGATAAGATTATATTAAAGTCTCTTAGGGTTTGTTTCATCAATAGAATTTGAGCACAACAACAATCGGCTGCAATATATTCAGCCTTCGTTGTTAAGAATGCAACACTATTTTTTTTCTTACTAAACCAAGAGACTAAAGAGTGTCCTAGAAATTGACAAGTTCCACTAGTACTTTTCTTATCAGTTCTACATCCCCCATAATCAGCATCACTATATCCTACAAAATCCAAGCTAGTGTTTCTAGGATAATATAGTCTAAAATCAATTGATCCTTGAAGATATCTTAGAATTCTCTGAACAGCTTTCAAATGTGATTCCATAGGTGAGGCTTGAAATCTTGCACACAAGCATACACTAAACATTATATCTAGTCTACTTGCTGTTAAATACAAAAGTGATCCAATCATGCTCCTATATAATTTTTGATCTACCTTTTTTCCATTCTCATCATTTTCTAACTTAGTGGAGGTGCTTATAGGTGTCCTAGCTAATTTGCTTTGATCCATTCCAAATTTCTTCAATAACTCCCTAGTATATTTTTCTTGGTTTATAAATATCCCATCATTAGTTTGCTTAATTTGTAATCCAAGAAAGAATGTCAGTTCTCCCATCATACTCATTTCAAATTCCTTTTGCATAATCATGGAAAATTCTTTGCATAGATTTTCATTTGTTGATCCAAAGATAATATCATTCACATATACTTGAATAATTAGAATGTCATTTTCTAACCTTTTTGTGAATAAGGTAGAGTCAATAGCACCAATCGAAAACTTTTGATCTAGTAAAAAGTTCCTTAATCTTTCATACCAAGCCCTAGGTGCTTGCTTAAGACCATAAAGTGCTTTGTTTAATTTGTAAACATGATTCGGATTAAGATCATCTTCAAATCTAGGAGGTTGTTTGACATTCACTTCTTCTTCAATAAATCCATTTAAAAGGCACTTTTCACATCCATTTGAAATAATTTAAACCCTAGGTGACTAGCATATGCTAACATCATCCTAATAGATTCTAATCTAGCTATAGTAGCATAAGTTTCATCAAAATCAATGCCTTCCTCCTGATTATAACCTTGAGCTATTAGCCTAGCCTTATTTCTAACTAGTTTGCCAGATTCATTTAATTTATTTCTATAAATCCATTTTGTCCCAATAACTTGTTTATTCTCAGGTTTTGAAACCAGCTTCCAAACATTGTTTCTTTCAAATTGATTTAACTCCTTATGCATGGCATCTACCCAATAGTTATCATCACAAGCTTCAGTTACATTTTTGGGTTCAATGGATGATACAAAAGCATAAGTTGCACACCCATGATCGAGATTGGATTCCTTTGGACACTTCACCTATGACGAGTTCCGTAGGATGTCCATATACGTATCACCAATCTTTATGATTGGGTTGCTCATCATTAAGTTTTAATTCCTTAATTTGGTTTTCTAATGTGTTTACATTTACCTCTTGATCATCATCAATGTCTATGTTTATTACATTAGTTTCAGTGTTTTCTTCAAAATTTACATGCATTGATTCTTCCATTATTAAAGTTCTTTATTATAAATTCTATAAGCCTTGCTCCTAAAGGAATATCCAAGGAATATTCCCTCATCAGCTTTGGGATCAAACTTATCTAAATTGTCCTTAGTGTTCAAGATAAAGCATTTGCATTCAAAAATTTTAAAATAAGAAATTCTAGGGGTTTTGCAAAACCAAAGTTCAAATGGGGTTTTATTTAAAATCGGTCGAATTAAAACTCGGTTTAAGATATAGCAAGCTGTATTCACGGCTTCGGCCCAAAAGTGCTTTGGCAAATTACTTTCACAAAGCATGGTCTTAGCTATTTCTTGAAGGGTTCTATTTTTTCTTTCTACAACTCCATTTTGTTCAGGGATTCTTGGAGAAGAAAAGCAATGTTCAAAACCATTCATTTCACAAAAAAATTCAAAATCGTCATTTTCAAATTCCCCTCCATGATCACTTCTTATTCTAATAATTTTTAACCCTTTTTCGTTTTGAGTCCTCTTGCAAAATTTTTGAAATTCAATGAAAACATCATTTTGTTTGTTAAAAAGAAAACTCAAGTAAAGCGTGAAAAATCATCGATAATTACAAAAACATATCTGTTACCCCCTGGACTTAGTGTTCTACTTGGTCCAAACAAATCCATATGATTTAATTCTAGTGGTTTGGAAGTAGAAACTAAATCTTTAATTTTGAAAGATGATTTAATTTGTTTTCCAAACTGACATGCATCACATAGTTTATCCTTTTTAAAATCAATTTTTAGTAGCCCTATCACAAGTTCACTTTTGGATAATTTAGAAAGTTGTCCCATGTTGGCATGGCCAAGTCTTTTATGTCATAACCAATGTTCATCATTTGAAGATGCAAGGCAAGATAGAGTCATATCAGGTTTATGTGAAAATTATATTTTATACACATTATTTTTCCTTTTTCCAATAAATATGATTTCGTTAGTTTTAGTATCTATTATAGTACATTCATGTTTATCAAACATTACTTTATAGCCTATGTCACACAATTGACTTATGCTAATCAAGTTATGTTTAACACCATCTACAAGTAGAACATTTTCAATGGAGAGATTGTGAGAGTTACCTACATTTCCTATCCTCACTATTCTTCCCTTTGCAGTATCACCGAATGTGACCACTCCGTCTTCTTTGATGCTCAAGGTACATAAGAGTCTATGATCTCCTGTCATATGGCGGGAGCATCCACTGTCTAAGATCCACTTGGAATTCATGATTTTCCTGCATCATAGGATGCAAGTAAGGTTTTAAGTACCCACATCATTTTTGGTTTCCTTTTTCTATCATTTATTCCAATTTGATTATTCTTTACCCATTTTGATTGTTTTCTCACAACAAAGATGTATTTTTCGTTTGTAGTTGCACTTATGAATCCATTTCCATATTGGGTGTCATTAAATTTTGAGTATCCAATTCCATGTTTGTTCAATGAATGTCTTTGACTATAGAGGATTTTATTTAAGTTTTATTTTCCTTTTGTGAATTTGATTACTGTGTTAAGTAGGTCATTGCTATTGATTTTTAATGTGGTAATATCTTTCTCTAGGTTCTTTATGTTATATTTCATATGTTTGATTTCTTGCTTTAGTTCAATATTTTTCTGATTTAGTTCATCATTTTCATTAAGTAAGATTTTACCTTCACTAATTAATTTCTCATTTTTATTTGTAAGTTTTTCTATGTTTTGGTTTTGACTTTTGTGTATAGCTTTTAGATTCTTGTATTTTTCATATAACTCATTAAAGGTCTCCAAAAGTTCCTCCATGTTGATGTCTTCCATGTTAATGGAAGAGCTAATCTCACTAGCTTGTGCCATGAAGCACTTGTTGGCTTTTTCAGTTTCAGAAGCAGAGTCCTCATCAAGAAGATGAGTCACTCTCATCCCATGTGGCTTGGAGGGCTTTCTTCTTGATGGATCTTTCATTCTTTTTATTAATTTTCATTTTTAAAAGTGGACAGTTTCGTTTGAGATGTCCTGGTTTATTGCATTTAAAGCATAGGGGTGGATCATCTTTTTCTTTATTTTTATCTTGATATTTATTTAATTTCTTCTAAAATCTTCCTCTCTTAATGAATTTCTTAAATTTTCTAGTTAAGAGGGCTATGTTTTCATCTTTATCTTCGGATTCTTCTGAATCTGAGGTAACTTTTAGAGCTATATTTTTCATTTTAGAGCTTTCAATTTCTTGCTTATCCATTTCCTTTTCCTTTAGTTGGACTTCATATGAAGTTAGGTTTCCTATTAGGTCTTCTAGGGAATAAGTTGATAGGTCCTTAGCTTTTTCTATGGCAGTGGTCTTCGTTTCTCATTCAAGGGTAAGGGACCGAAGGATTTTTCTCACTAATTCACTTTGAGAATAATCATTGCCAAGGGATTGTAGGTTATTAGTTATTTCATTAAATCTGGTAAACATTTTACTTATAGGTTCATTATCTTTCATTTTAAATAATTCAAATTTGTGAACCAGCATGTTTATTTTTGTTTCCTTAACCTGGATGGTTCCTTCATGTGTAACTTCTAAAATATGTCATGCTTCATGGGAACTCTTGCAATTTGAGATCCTATTAAACAGTTCCTTACTAACAGTACAGAATAAAATGTTTAACCCTTTAGCATCTAATTGTGCAAGATGTTTTTCTTCATTACTCCATTCTCTAAATGATGTGGAGCTCAAAGTAAAACCATTTACTACTACATCCCACAATTCAAAGTTTATGGATTTTAGATAAATGATCATCCTACATTTCCAATAACCATAATTTATTCCATTAAAGAATGGTAGTCTATTAATGCTTTGCCTTTCTACAATATTATTGTTAAATGATGAAGAAGCCATATATTCTAGTAGATAATTAATCTAACTCTAGAAAACCTCGCTCTGATACCAATTGTTGAATCGAATGGCTTCTCTAGAGGGGTGAATAGAGAATTTTAATTTTTAATATTTACCATCCTAATTTTAGGTATAAATTAGTTAATAAGCTGAGGAGGGTGACGGCGGAGCTTTCCAGAGTAGTGGGTAAGACTGGGGAGGTCTGAGGTGCCCTCCCCACTTCTAGCTTTGACAAGGAGTGGTCGACGTTGGAGAAGACGACGGCGAAGGGAGTTGGCGACGTTCTATAGACGGCGAGGCTGAGGCGCAGGTTAGAGGAGCATTGGAGTGACATGAGGAGGCTTCTAAGAGCCGTGGAAGGAACAGGGACTGGTTGAGGAGCTCCACCCATCTCGAGCATCGGTGATGGGTGCGGGAGAGCTCGGAGCGGTGCTGCAGGCCTTGGAACGGCAGTGCAACTGCTCGGAGAAGTTCGTGGCGATGCAACGGAGCTTCTAGAGGAGGTGATGTGGAAGGGGCGCGACCAGAGGCTACAGAGGACTTCGACGGCGACGATTGGCGGTCGACGGAGGCTTTTGGCCATGGGGGGGACCAACTGGACTCCTCCTAAGCGATGGAAGCTCAAGGAGGAGGAGGAAGAAAAGGTGGAGAGAGGAAGGAAAGGCCTATGGGGCCTCGTCAGGACCTAGGAAGCCTGAGGCCTCGCTAGTGGTGGTGAACCCACCACCGGAGAAAGGGGAACGACACACAGAGGGGAAAACGTCGACGGAGCTCAACCCAGAAGGCTCAGATGCTCGACAAAACTAAGAAAGAAAACAAATGCTAGCATAAGAAAGGAAAAGGTTACCTGGATGAAGGTTGGGTTGTCCTCCCGGCAAGACTGGTCGACGGCGGCACTCCTCTGGATTGGTTGCTCTGGGTTGCAAAGGGATAAAGAAGGTGGTCTGGATGCAGGGGAGATGGCTGGGTTGGCTAGGATGTGGGTTTCGGAGGCTGAATTGCTCTGGAAGGAGGACTACAAGAGGAGGGCTTTGACGAGAGGGCTTCTGTCGACGGCAAGGACCTTTATACTGGCGGTGGGCTTTCTCCCTCCATCGATCCTCCTCAACAGGGCCTGGACGTCGTCGGATCAAGCACGTGATGGAGGAGGAAGGACCGGAGATCACGGGAGATCAGGGAGCTGTTTCGAAGATTGCGGGATCCTACCAGAGAAGTTGTCGGAAAACTCGAGGTCGTCGACTGTGAAGGATGATCGGAATTATTTTTGCAAATTTCCTAAGTTTTTGGTTGAAGGATTCATTGGGCTGAATAGGGCCTGGCAGTTGGGATTTGGGTTTTAGGGTTTTTAAGGTTTTTGTGTTTTAGGGTTTTAAGGGATTTTAGGGTTATTTGTTTTAGGTTTTCAATTAGGTTTATGATTTTAATTAATTTTTTTATTTTGAGAATTAAGGTTTAATTAATTGGTTTTAAATTAGGGTTTTTTAGGATTTTAATTATTTTAGGGTCTTTAGGATTTAATTAATTGATTAGGGTTTTTAGGGTTTTATTATTTTAGGATTCTTAAGATTTCATTAATTGATTTTAAATTAGGGTTTTATTATTTTAGGGTTTTGAGGATTTTTGTGATTGAGGGTTTTTGTGATTTAATTAATTGATTTTAAATTAGGGTTTTTTGTGATTTAATTGGATTAAAGTTTTATGTTTAAGTTTTAATTTAGATTTAATTAGTTTTTTTTTACTTGACTTAATTAGGGATTTAGTTTAAATTTTGGTTTAATTGGTTTTTTTACTTGATTTTTGTTTGGATTAGGGTTTCTTTTTAATCGGATTTTATTCTTTAATGAATTTTATTAAGTTTTACTTGATTAGGGTTTTCACTTGATTAAATTGGATTTTAAATGGTTTAAATGGATTTTATTTGATTTTAATTTTGATTTTAATTAGGGTTTTACTTGATTAACTTGGTTTTTAAGTGGTTTAAATGGATTTTATTTGATTTTGATTTAATTAGGGTTTTCACTTGATTAAATTTGAATTTTAAGTGGCTTAAGTGGATTTTGTTTGATTAATTGGGATTTTCAATATTTAAGTGGATTTTATGTGATTTAGGTTTGGATTAAAAGCTTTTTTTACTTAATTAATTCAGGTTTTTAATGATTTAAGTGAGTTTTGTTTGGTTTTGATTTTTAATTATGGGTTTTGCTTAGATTTGGTTAGAGTGGACTTGTGTGGACTTGAATGGGCTTGTGTGGGCTTGAGTGGGTTTGTGGGTTTAGGATTTTGGTGGAGTTCGGGTTTTGGTTGTCGCCACTAAAGCATCTTTTTAGAGGAGCTTGCTGTCAAGTGACTGTAAAATCAGGGTGTCTGTAGATATAATACCGTTTAAAAAGCTTCAAGCCAAAAGCATTTAGATAATTTTGCATGAGCCAATAATGTTAAACCGATATCGACTATGTGCCTGTGCTTCCGTTTTGTTAACCCATTCTACTCATGAGTGTGATGATATGCAAATTGGTGTTGTATTCCATTTTCTTGGAGATAGTTTTTGAATGCTAAGAGTTCCCTTCCATTATCACTGTGTAATACCTTAATATTCTTATTAAAATGCTTCTCCACTTGAGTTTGAAACTTGATAAATGCATTTAGAGCTTCTGACTTGAGAGTTAATGGATAAATCCATGTGTATTTAGTGCAAACATCTACAAAATGTATATAATATCTGTATCCATTTTTAGATGGTAATGGACTAGACCCCCAAAGATCAGTATAAATCAACGACAAAGGCTCATTCATAACAGACAAACTATTTTGAAAAGGAAGTTTGTGATTCTTTCCATAACAGCATGCATTATAAAAATTTAGATCACAATTATTTATAGACAAATCATTTGTAGCAATAATAGATAAAGTCTTTTGAAAATTTGGATGTCCCAACCAACTATGTCATGTGCTCATCGACATTCTTATCGTTGCTACAAGGGCCTGTGGAGGAAGAGATTCAACACCAAACACAGCTATCTGATAAAAAGAATGTTTAGCATGTCCCCTACGAATTGATTGATGGGTTTGACGATCCGTAATCACAAAACCCACATCATCGAACTCAACATTTAACGAATTGTTATTGCAAAACTTATATAAAAATGATAAATTCTTCTTAATAGAGGGAACAACTAGAATATTCTTAAGTAATGCATTACTAGTTTCAGTAGCAATTGTGTCAACACCAGTGTAAGTCATGGAAAGTTAAGACCCATTGTCAACCGTTAAAGCGTCACTTCCTACATAAGGGGCACTAACACACAAGTTTGCAAGATCATTAGTGACATGATGTGTGGCTCAGGAGTCTGGATACCACAAGGCATTCTCAACAGTTTCTTCCCCTTTATAAGCACAATTAACATTAGGAAAATTTGTATAGAGGCAAAGTTCTGTAGATCTATTCTCTTATAATAATTTATAACCGAGTGGCCATTTTTGTTCCAGATTTGACATTGAATCTTATTATTATCATTGTTGAATCTACCACAACCTCCTGATCTGCCTCCTTGTCCACCTCTCAAATTATTATTTCGATTATTTGCAGCAAAATAATTAGCAACAGGAGAAGAGTTGAGTTAGTATCGATTTAAACGTACCTCATGGTTGAGTAACATTCCTTGCAGATTAGGAAGTGAAATAATGAATGCTTGAGTTGTGAGGGTTGTAACAAGAGCCTCGTATTCAAGTCCAAGTCCTCCCAATATATGAAGAGATAATTCTTCGTCTGAAAGTGGGGAACCGACTACAGCGAGAGCATCGACCAGAGTAGTTGCATAAACGATATAATCACTCATGGACAGGTTACCTTCCTTCAAGGTCTGAAGTTCAAACTTAATTTGAAGTAACCGAGCTTGAGATCTGGAAGCATACAAACACTCCAGAGATTTCCAGACACCATTGAACGACGTCTGGCTGGCTACTAGAGAAAGAACAAGTGGCATTAAAGAAGAAAATATCTAACTCATTAAGAGTTGATCTTGTTTATGCTAGTGTAAGACATCTTCAGCTTGCGAATTCTCATTAGGACAACTAAATGTCCCGTCAGTGAAGCCCATCAGGTCATGAGCCTTCAGTAAAGGCATGAACGAAGTCCTCCATGTAACGTAGTTGTTCTTGTCTAATTTAATTGGGAAAGAACTCTAGATGTTAACAGAGGTGGAAAAAATAGAAGCACTAGAAGAGGAAGAAGCAGTCGACATGATCAAAGAACCTAAAGTGTTCTTGATACCAAGTTCAAAAGAAAGAACAATAGAGATGGGTTTTTGAGATTACTTTCCTTAATCAATAAAAGAATGATACATAAGTACTTATTTATACATTATAAGAGACTTAGGATCTTCTCTAGATGACAGTTACATAACACAATATTCTATTGTCTATTGACTTTTACCAATAATAAGTTAACACAATATTTTTACATAATAATTATAATTGATAGACTACTGTATCAAGGACCAACAACGGGTCTATTTGTTTGCTGCTCTAGCCACGCCTGCTCCAATCCGAATCGGCACTATAGCCACTCTTGGATCCAGCCAGGCACGTGTTTGTTAACAGTTTTTTCCCGAAGCTCTCCCGTATTTTCACCTCTTAAACCATCCGCTCCCAGCCTACATCACCTTCGACCCACTCCCATTTTCCTTCTTGTGCTACAGTTCCTGGAGCAGATCAAAGCTGCTCCCTCGCAGTTGGAGCGGCTCTGTTTGCATGGAGGAGAGTCTTCTCGTTGGAGCTGGATACCCTGGAGTGGCCTCGAATGGTAAACAAACAAATCCAACATTAGGACTGGTAATGGGTCGGGTCTGGACACAGGACCCGTGGGTCTAGACTCGTAAAGTATGGGTATGGGTCCTGAAAATGAAACCCATGAATCCGTGGACTTGGACTAACTAGACCTACTCATTTATAGGGTCGGGTCTGCACTACAAGAAAAATAAGAATTTGCGAGGACAAGCAGCGAGGACTTCGCGAGGAAATGTCCTCATAAACATATAACGAGGAGATATAGCGGGGATCTTGTGAGGAAATGTCCTCGCTTAAAGTTAGCGAGTAGGTAGCGAGGACATTCCTCGTTAGTGTCCTTGCTAATTCCAATATAAAATACCTCGACGCAGGACATTTAATCGTCTACCTCTCTTACCCTAAATCCCTTCATCCACCCTCTCTCGACGGTGCGTCCTCCGACCTCCGCAGTGTCGCC